>PVIH01007549.1:0-38667 GCA_004025045.1 Sigmodon hispidus
CTCTAAGGTATATAAAGAGCTCAAGAATTTAGATCCCAAAACCTTGAATAACCCTATCAAAAAATGGGGTACAGATCTAAAAAGGGAATTCTCAGCAGAGGAACTATGAATGGCTGAAAGGCACCTGAAAAAGTGCTCTTCATCTTTAGCCATCAGAGAAATGCAAATCAAAACAACTTTGAGATACCACCTAACACCTATTAGAGTGGCTAAGATAAAAGGCACAAATGACAGCCTATGTTGGAAAGGATGTGGAACAAGGGGAACACTCCTCCATTGTTGGTGAGAGTGTAAGCTTGTTCTGCCACTTTGGAATTCAATATGGCGGTTTCTCAGAAAATTGAGAATCAATCTCCCCAAGGACCCAGCAACACCACTTCTGAGTGTATACTCTAAAGAGGCACATTCACACTCCAAAGGTATTAGCTCAACTATGTTCATAGCAGCATTATTTGTAATAGCAAGAACCTGGAAACAACCTAGATGTCCCTCAACTGAAGAATGGATTAACAAACTGTGGTACATCTACACAATGGAATACTACTCAGCAGTAAGAAAAACTGATATCCTAAAATTTGCAGGCAAATGGATGGATTTGGAGAATATCCTCCTGAGTGAGGTATCACAATCTCAGAAAGATAAGCAGGGGATGTACTCACTCATTAGTGGTCTCTAAACAAACAAACAAGAAAAAAATACAAGCATGCCCAAGCTGCAAACCACAACCACTGAACAGCTTGGGATCAGAAACACCCTGGACTGACCCTTTGGACCCCACTCCAACTATAGGAACACCTGACTCACTCTTGAGGGAGGATGGACAAAACTGGATTTGGCCATGAGTGGAGACTGATCCAAACATTATTGGGTCAGTGGGACCATAGGAGAGTCTACTCCCTACCCAGGGAGGGGATGGGGAGTTGTGGAGAAGCAAAATGACCTGATGTGGTGGGAGGGGGAAGGGACCTTGAATAAGGATATACAGTGATGGAAAAAAAATTCAGAGGGAAAGCTGAACACAAAGTAAATATTTGTGTAGCAATCTTATTTGCATTATCACTCTTGATAAGTCATGTTATGATTTTTATCCTCTTTATAGTTATTGTTAACTTTTCAGCATTTTAAATTCATTTTGCTGTTTTTTTGATAAATACAAAATAAACAAAGAAGAAGAAGAAAAAAAAAAGATAACAGAATTGTTTTTCTTTCTGACTTAACCCTGAGCTCCCAGATGAATATAGATGTGCATGTTTCATCAATGAAGGACACATGTAGACATTTAATAAATAATAATGCAAAATTATAGCTTAGCATCTAAAAATTAGTGTTATGAATCTAAAATGCTTACATTAGACAAATTAACATAAAAACATATCACAACTAAAATATCAATGAAGAGTATTAGTTTAAAATACAAGACAGCAGGTTATCATATATTGGTATATAGTTTGTGAAAGGACTAGGCATAGGCATTACAAAGAGTTCAACATTGACATTTATTTAAATCATTCCACAAAATAGTACATAATATGACAGTCATTCTTTTAAAAAGCTATTTAAAACAAGATTTTTTAAGCATCAATCAGTCTCCAAGTAATGATTCTGTTAACAGAGACTGTGCTGTCCACAGAGAGCTGGAAACTTAGGAAAAACATGTTGAGGCTTTCATTATCCAGGCTGAAAACCTCAAACAACATGATTTGATTTCCATTTTGTTAATGTAAAAAACATAGGTCAGACCATCTAAAAAAAAAAAAAAAGTCAGATGTAAAGGTTACTTAATGGGATTAAAATGTGGAATATCTAAAGCATAAATGGAGATAAAACTCCACAAGCTCATAAAAATAAAAGATATACAGCAAGCAGTAAAATCCACCAAGGCAGAGCATGAAAATAAATAAGCCAAGTTAAACTCACCAGTATTGGGCACGAGTTTAAAAAGCATTTTATAAGCAAAGGTTTTAAAAATACTAGGATGTGGCAATCTCTTTAGCAGAAACAAAACTTTAGAATAGAAAATAATTATCTTAGGCAAAGTAGACTATGAAAAGTCTGAAACAAAAGGGGAACTTTTATGAAGACAAAATCTTCAAGATAAAGTCATTTTATTGCAGATAATTGGAGATGGAGTACAGCAGGAGGAAATGGATACAATCCTTCCTGATATAGTACTGAGACTGAGAGGAAGCATATCTTTTGAATGTAGCAGAAATGACAAGTGTTTGGTGACCGGCATTTGTCTTGGCTTTGGTCAACTAAAACATAAATTTCTCTGAGAATTCACAATTACTAATCTGTTTTTTTGTTGTGGATCCTGAATTTACACAGTTGTGAAATATAAACAAACTCACATCTAAACACCCGAATTGGCTCTAAGGCGCTCACCAAAAAAGCACAAAACTATAGGAAAAATAGTCTAAGTCCAAGCAGCAAATACATCTAAAGAAAAGAAAGAAATCCTAAGGGAAAAGATACCAAATGAGTGAATAAATAAGGACGCAAATAATTTTCATTATGAATCAGAAAAAAAGAGATGTAAAAATTTACAAAGTCAATGGATTATTTAGTTTAAAAAATTTGAAATTATAAATGGGTTGTATTATATAAGAGGTCATTTCAAAAGATTACAGGGTAGGATCTTCTAGAAACAGATAAATTCTGATGTGAGGTCGACTGTTATTTAAATAGTGGACTGGACACTGCTAACAGAGTTACTGGATAGGGGACCTGGACTGAGACCCAGATGCAGCGAGGAGAGACAGAGAGAAAGGAGCAGCTCTGAGTCACTGGCGATAGAACAAAGAATGTTACCATCTAATCAGCTACAAGAGCAACTGGTAAAGAAAAAAAGATACAGGAGATTTTGAAATATAAGATGGCTGAGAATTTTCTACTGTTGATGAACATCAACATTTTAGACTTAGAAAATTAATAAATACCCCAATAAGATAAAAGGCACACTGGTTATAATCTTTACTAAGAAAAACTTGAACTTCTTAAGGGGAGGCAATATATAAACTTTTTACTTAGAAAATTTGCTATTAGTTATGCTATAGGAAATGAGAAATCCAGAATATTAACATCTTGGTGGTTAGAAAAAGAAACAAAAGATTTGAATATGTACCACCTTAATTAACAAAATGAATAAAATAATGAAACATGCTTATATATTATTTATTAATTGGTACTCATATAAATTTAGTATCCATATATGTAAACTTAACAAAATAAATGAAAGAAGCATATATGTATTTATTTATAAACACTAGAAATACAATGAATTCCTATAAACAGACATTTCAATACAATGATTATAATTCTGAATATTAAAAAATATTAGAAGAAGGAGATATAGAATTTTTTGTTCACTATTGACAGGAATGTAGATCGGTGGCCAATATGGTAATTCTTAAAAAAAAATTAAAAATAGAGGTGGGTGAGATGGGTCAGTGCATAAAAGGCTTTGCCTCCCCAGCCTGGTAACCTTAAATTACCAGGTAATCAGTCCCTTAAACTTAATGTAAAAGGAGAGAATCAAGTTTCAAAAGTTGCTTTCTTACCTCTTTCCACATGCATATCATAGCACAAGCCCATACACACACATACACAAATAATAATAATAATAATAAACTAAAAGCAGAATTATCATATTAAAATGAGTAACATTTAGTCATTCTTTCTATTACTTGGCATCCAATTCTCAAATTCCCTGGACTCTTCAAAGCTATAACGCTCTGGAAGTTAGAGAACTGGGAAATACTATATTCAGGATGGAGAAGGCTTAGGTTCACAACTGACTGCTTGTTTGCTGGTAAGGCAAAATATTCA
The DNA here is from genome assembly GCA_004025045.1 of Sigmodon hispidus. Taxonomy (NCBI): domain Eukaryota; kingdom Metazoa; phylum Chordata; class Mammalia; order Rodentia; family Cricetidae; genus Sigmodon; species Sigmodon hispidus. The sequence goes on from PVIH01007549.1 coordinate 3,829, forward strand.
TACCTTTTGATGTCATAGCATTAGTCTTTGCTGATCACCATAGTGTGAGAACAGAGAAAAAGTCATCGGTTTTTTTTTTTTTCATGTACCATAAAATCTAACAATCCCATGTTGAAATAGACAATCTAATAAGAGAAATCATGGTTTTTAAGGCTTGGAAAATTGAGAGCGTGCCTCAGAGTTGTTGCCTTCCAGTTTTATGGGATATAAAGGGGGAGAGATATTTGTACAATATTAATGACTGCATCATCTGTAATAGGCAAAATGTGGGGCAATCTAAATGTTCACTAATGAGTAACTGGGTAAATAAAGGTGCGATCTGTGTGTATTTATATCCAAATTAATATGAATCCTTAAAATGAGACATTTTGCAACATGCTACAACATGGATCAACCCTGGTGATATTATGCCAAGTGAAATAAATAAGTCCCACAAATAATATAACAGTAAATACTATGTGACTTCACCAATATGAGGGCCATAAATAGACTGTAGAATGTTAGTTGCTTGGAGATGAAGGAATGGAGAAACATACAGAGTCTCAGTTATGCTAGATGAAGAGTTTGGAAGACTGGCCATACAATATGAGCAGTCTTAACAACTGTACAATTAATGGCTAAGAAGATAAATTTTTATATGTTTTTATCAATACAAATAAAAAGATTAAAGATGAGAAAAACATCTTAAACCATGCAATAGGTAATGTTTCAAAGTTGTAACTACTCCTGCACTGCAGACATGATCTACTACTAGAATATTTGTCAATAGCATACATCAGTACATGAAACAACAAAAAACATAATCCTTTTAGTAGATGTTAAGCATCATTGACATGAAATTTGATGCCATTTCAATACAACAAAACTCTCAAAATAAATAGTTCACTAGATGCACGACCTTCCCGATAGAGTGCATCTATTTCTCTCCTAACGTGTACTTGCTGGTTATTTAAAGTGTGTTTAATTATAACCAATCATACATTAATTAGTCTTAACATATAACACATTTAAATGCACTCTGAGATTTGATCATTTTATACAGAGTGAGATAAAAATGCTAACACAGAAAGAAGCTATTTGCAAACAAAATGTGACATTAAAAGGTTTTATGCAACATTAAAAGCTGATGCAAGGTCCTGGGCCCTAAACATTGGTTCATTTCACCCATTGAACAAGGTAAGCACATTTTAAGATGAGGAAACTGAGTCACAGTAAGGTCAAATTGGGATTTGCTACCTGGCAGCATTCTCACTTGGTTCTCCATGTACTCTACTTTCTCCCCATAGGCATGAGGCTTCAAGGTGAGCCAAGCTTTAAATTTTATCCCCATTATAAAACTAGAAATGTTATCTTCAGATCTACAAAGTTTACCGAAATTAGACTTTAAACGACATTGTAGTTGATGTAATAATGGTCACAAGATGCTATGTGATAAAAGCAGGAGGCCAAGCGTATGTTCAACAGGATTTCAGTTTCAGTGTGTGTACGTGCTCTGGGAATATGGGGAAGGAAACACAGAGAGACAGATGAGGGAAAGAGGTGTAATGAGCCAGAAGGACAGCATGTAATTCCAGCAGCTCAAAACAGTACTACTTCCCTTCATGTTCTCTGTGCTCTCTCTCAATTTTCAACAATGAGTTTTATTTTGTTTTATAAAAATATAATAGATAGCCAGGTGGTGGAGGTGCATGCCTTCAATTCCAGCACTCAGGAGGCAGAGACAGGTGATTTATAAGTTCGAGACCAGCCTGGTCTTCAAAGAGAGTTATTTCCAGGACGGCCAGGGAAGTTATGCTGAGAAACCCTGTATCAAAAAATCAAAAGCCAAAAATGAACAAACAAAAATAGATAATATATGTAAAATGGAAATATAAAGCTTCATAGTCTCTAAGATAAAGAAAAATGTAGTCAAGGATGGGTGCTGAGAAATCTCAGCCATTAAAGGATAGGCTCACAACCTAAAATATAAGAGAAATCTCATCTATCAAAGTTAGCAGTGGTTTTATTGTTTTTTTACTTTACTTTTTACTTTGGAGTAAAAAGGCAGACTCTAATAACATTAGAATTTCACAGGTGTTCCATATAGGAGTTTGAGGGTTAATATATCTATCCATCTATCTATCCATCCATCCATCCATCCGTCCGTCCGTTCGTCCGTCTGTCTGTCTATCTATCTATCATCATCATCATTTATCTATATGTCTTTGTTTATTTCTTCGTTATGAACATGCTCTTTTGTTTCTGGTTCTGCTGGAGTCATCAATGCTGAAATTCTGTGACCCCCACTTTATTAAGGCTCCGAAGGATCTACCACCATCTAGTGGTAAACTTAGTTAACTGCATAATTTTCATTTCTGTTCATTGACCCACTGTTTGAATACTGATTATGTAATCGTGATAAATGTTATGAGAACTCAATTAAGAACTGAAAAGAATTTTGCAATTATAATGTCTCCTTTGATCTTGTAAAACAAATCAGTATTAACAGAATGGTGGAGACAGAAAGTGGCTGTGATAGAGGTGAGGATGAGGATGAACATCGCAGAGGCATCACAGGCCCGGAGTACACTCTCCAAAGTTTTTGTTGACATATATGCACATACAATTGATTTCTTTTCCATGTACACATATAGACATTATAAGGATACTACCACCACAATTAAGATATGGACCCTTCTTCTTCCTGGCACCTAAATGCTCTCATTCCCTTGGTCATAAATGTGTGACTCTAATCACAGTTCTCAGCGAACTTTCACTGCTTTATTATTCCCAGAATACCAAAAGCTGTCATTGCCATTGCACATGTCACACCATTAGCTCAGATTTCCCACTGCTGACAGCAGTCTGATGTAAGAATGTGGGATGGTGTACTCACTTTCTTCCTAAAACGGCTCTCAGGGTCTTAAATTATGAATGAAATAGTGATAACAATGTATCTACAGGTTTGAGGTAAACAGGGTTTTTTTTATTATGTTGAGTAAATATCTAGGAAGTAAAAATGGGACTTCTGGGCTTAATAGTGTGACTGATATTTTTTTTTAAAAAAATAGTCACATAGTTTTCTCATTCTCATTACCACCAGCAAAGAAGGCTCAACATCCTACTAACCCTGCATGCTGTCAATAGATCATGAGTATAAAGATTGGTAATATATTTATTATTATGTAGTAGTATCTCACTGAATTGGGCCTGTTCTCTAGAGAACTATAATCAATATAATATAAACACCAAAGCAGGTGTTTGTTAAATTGACTCCTAAGCTAGAAGTAAGGTACTCCAAGAAATACCACCTGTAAATTTCAGAGGCTGGGAACTTGACAGCTGCTCAGTTCTGGAGGCCAGGTGGCTCAGTTGTCCCAGGCTAGCACTGAAAGCCTGAAGATCCCTGGACAGTGATTGGCACAGAGGCTGAAGAAACTGGAGTCTGATGCTGATGATGGTGGCAGCATCAGCATCAGACACACTCTGGAAGAAGCGAAGACAAGGAGTTGTGAGTTGCTTTTTCATCAGATGCCTTTACATCTGGGCCCCATTGCAAGATGCATAATTTCACAAAGTAAACACTGGGGTATGTAGAGCTACAGATAAGCCTCAATACAGATAGGACAACTGGACAAAAACTAACTGAAAAATGCTTGAGCCAAGTGACATCATACATCAAATCCTTGAAGCAGACATCTATGGACATCCATCCAAACACTATATATGTTTTTTACCATACCCTATGGAAAAATTTTCAAAATAGACCTTCTATTGGAACATAAAGTGAGTTTCAGCAAATATAGATATATTGAAACAACTTTTCTTATTCTTTCTGACAATGATGGAATAAAGCAACACCAACAAGAAAAACTGGAAAGTACATAAACTCATAGAAATCAAACAACACAACTGAATAAGAAAGGAATCACTAAAAACATAAATAAAAATGAAGAGGAAAATGTAAAAATTTCTAGAATTGAAAGAAAATAAAAATACAAGATATTAATTAAAATCTACCATGTATAATTGAGGCAGTCCTTAGAGGAACATTTACACACACATACACACACACACACACACACACACACACAAATCAGAGAGAACTCAAAGAAATAATGATGGACCCCAAGGCACTACCAAAACAAGAGAAAATCAAAACTCATAGTAGTAAACAGAATATATAATTAAGATTGGGGCAGATATTAATAAAGCAAAAATTAAGGAGCAAACATTTATGTAAAGAATTAATAAAGTCACACACTTAAACCCAAAAGTCCCATTCTTACTTCCTAGATATTTGCTCAAGATAATTATTAAAAAACTTCTTTACCTCAGGCCTGTAGATTGTTATCTCTATTTTACTCATAGCTTAAGACCCTGGTAGCTGATTTCCTCAGCAGGAAAGAAAGCGAATCATCTCCCATTCTTACAGCAGACTGCTGTCATCTGTGGGAAAGCTGAGTTAGTGATGCATGCATGTGGTGAGAATGTTAAGTTTTGATAGTCTCAGGTATTTTTTCTGTGGTTATGGTAGTTTATATGGTGCTCTCAGCAGTTTACATTTTTTATTTTTTTTCTATTGCTTGGCTGTATCTTTCTTTTGTTATAATCGAGTCAAACTATATAACTTTTCTTGATCTTCTCTTTTTTCCTTTAGTCTATTTCACTTCCACTGTCTGACAAACACAAGATAAGCTATGATTTAGTTAAACTGTGAGATTTCTCTAGGTATGGTGACATGTGATGCCTTCTCAGCTTGCTGCATTCCAGACAAACTTTCATCCTCTGAAATTCCCAATATCCTAGAAAACTAAGAATGGAAATATGAAGTTGAAGAGTTACAGAATAAAGGTTAGCATCAATCAAATTAATAATCAGATCTAATTTCAAATCACATCATATAAAAATTAGACTCAGGATTAAAAAAACAAATTAAAAATGTTTCTGAATGTGAGGTGAATTCTTTTTTGTTTTAGTTACTCTTTTGTTACTGTGATAAAATGCTATGACCAGGAGAACTTATAAAACAGAGCATTTAACTTGGGGCTTGGCATTTCAGGGGGTTAGGGACCATGACCATCATGGTAGGGAACATTGCCTTCAGACAGGCATGGTGCTACAGTGGTAGCTGAGTGCTCACACTCACATCTTGATCCTCAAAACAATGGGGAAGAGACAGACAGACACTGGGAATGCAGTAGGTTTTTGAAACCTCAAACCCACCTCCACTGACACATTTCTTCCAATATGTCCATCCTGTCTCCTAAACCCTTCCAAATGGTTCCACTGACTAGATATCAAATATTCAAACAAGTGAGTCTATGGGGACTATTCTCATTCAAAGATCTTGCTAGGATGTCACCGGAGGTGCAAATGTGTGACCCACAGAAGCAAGGAAACTTGTACACATTTCCTCACACTGTCATTGCCCTATATGAGTGACAGGGAAAGAGAACTGAACAATGAGAGATCACTATTGATAAGCCAAAACCATGGAGAAATGACAGGGCAAGTGGTTTATCAGTTGCTGGTCCATGCTCTAACATCTGACACTGTTTCATCTTCCCCCTTTCATGGGTCCTCCTGGATGTTCATTATCAGATAACTATTCCTTCCTTTTACTTCTTAGAATTCTTCTCTTACAACAGAACTACAAACTCAGGACCAAATATTCAAATAGAGAAACCTATAGATCATTCTTGCTCATACTGCCTCACTGCCCTTTGTGATTTACTGTGGGAATGCATTTAGTTTTGCTGCCTCATGGACACATTTCGGTCCTTAAGTTCCCCAGTGAATCATCTCAGTTTGACCTCCAATCTGTCTGCCATGTTTTCTTCAGTCTCACCTTCAAAACAGCTCTCACACAGTGGAGCAGATGGCGCTGGAGGAAAGCATATCACATATTGCCTTCACTTGTGGTGATGATCATGTTTTACACCCAAGCCTCATCTTCTTAAACAGAGTAGCTGTTATAAGAATGGAAACAAGCCCCAATCTTATTTATATACTCTTTAACAAGTCCTCATGTTTAATTGTACAGTAAATTTTTGGTTATGTGATTAACATAGAGTTAATTGTCTCTCTATTAACCATTTACTCAAACTTTCCTACTATAAAGATGATGGTAATCTTTCAATATTCTCTGATCAAATTTCTTAGAATGCATCCAGGGCTTTAGTAACAATAGATCAGTCCCAGAAACACAAAGTTATCTTGAAACCTTGTTGGTCTATTGCACAAATTCTATTTGATATTATAACAAAAACCCTGAGCCAGATATGAGGAAAAGCTGAAATATCAGAGAGATAGCGAAACAGACCACAGCCACTTCTCATCCAGCACACTCCTCAGGTCTGTCTCCAGGAGTCCTCCAAGCATCTCCATCCTCAGCCAAATAGGGGAGTGCCAGGTGAAGCTGAATTCTTCTCTCCTGTCTCCACCAGCTATCTCATTCCTGATTCTACTTTCCTAGAGCCAGGATTAAAGGTGTGAGCCACAACCTCCAGGCTCTGTTAGGCTTTGAACTCACTGAGATCCAGAGGCATCTCTGCCTCTCTAGTGATGGGATTAAAGGCTTTGAGTCACCACTCCCTGACTTTCACAGTTTGTCTCTGTGATATTCTAGACTATTTAATTAAATATACAGTGTATAACCACATTGGCTCTAGGTCATAGACATTCTATAATCTGAATATATTCTTAACTTCTCTCTTGGAATACACAGGCACATTTAGATGTCAAGAAGTAGGCAGCCCTCTAATAAAAAACTGAACGGGAGTTGGAAAGGCTGCTCTAGGAAGTGCTCTGGGGTATTTACAAGCTAAGAAAATCAAGATGATAACTTTAAAATGTTGGTCTAGTTTCATGCAACCCACCTATTTGTATATAAGTTTATAGACTACCATTCTGAGCATCCAGCTTGGCTCCTAAATACTCTTCTTAAATGACACCTGAGCCCTCAAGTTTTGCCTGATTCGTTAACCTTTCTTGATTCATTCTATTTTACTAGCTCCCTGTAGATTCTTGACTACATTTCCAAATTAATACTGTCACCCTCAGCTTGCACCACAATGTGAAAGCAAGAAACACTCAAACTATCCTCTCCAGGATTGATTTTCCACATTTCACCTGGAGGAATCAGACACACAGGATTTCTTTACCATGGAGCAGCAATGTCCTGCTTTGCCAAAGGCAACAACTTGGTATTATTCATGGAATAAACAGTTTATACCAGCTCCAACCCCCACCCCGCCCTTTATGTGTATAAATGTGTGTAGAACCCCCGTCAATTCTTGCAATAAGAGAAAAGGTGTTAACTTGAAGGTCTAAGAAAGGAGACTTGGAACACAAAGGAATCCTGGGTTTCTTGATAATTACAGCATGGGGAATTACACATTTTATACATCACAATGGTATAGAAGTGCAAAGAGTCCCAGTTTAAAAAAAATGGTGTACTTAAGAAGTTAAAACAATAGTTATCTTGAATTTCATTATACACTATATGGATAGGCTGATAATCACACCATACCTTATTCATATATAAGGCAATAAGTGTTAATTAAAATGTAAGTGATATAAAATTTCCATTGAACTTTTTATACAGTATTATTTTATTTTTCTATGTACAACTTGTATTTCCAGGTAACCCACTAAACTGTTTTTTATACTTCTTTAGTGTATACCACATGGTCATAGGCACCTCAGCAAACACATGCATGTCAAGTGAGAACATATGTCTGCATATGAATTTGTTTCTTTCTTTTGAGTACAGAAAAATTTCAGAGCCTCAGATAACTTCAGATATGATGTAATTCCTTTCGGTTCAGAGGAATTTCCTATGGAACAGTTATTTCAGTCAACTATTCAACTATTACTTTAAAAATGTTGGATTAAATAACATTACTAGGTAATTTTCAGTGAAAGGATAGAATTTCTTTTTAAATATTTTTTTTTTAGCTACACATAATCTGGAGATACCCATTAACAACTGTGTTTCAATTCCAGCTTCATATAGACTGTGAACCCTGATAATTAATTAATTTCTGGAAGACAATTTTCCTTCTCTCTGTGAGACTGGTGTAAGCAACTTTATCCTAGGGCTGTCAGAAAAACTAAATGGTGCAAGTCATGCTTCTGGAATAACCTAGACATACAATCCAGAACTATGATTTGGAAATGATCAATCTCCTTTCAGCCAGCTATATTTACATCTTTGGTGTAAAATGGGGTTTCTATGAATGGTTAGACTCCTGCTGAGTGGACATATTATCTCCATTCAGAAAAAAAAATAGAGATTGACAGCTACTCTTGTAGAGGATTAGAAATAGTATCCCTATGTTAAAATGAGTATAATAAAACTGAATCAGAAAATATTTCTTGAAAGGGGAAGGCAAAAACCAAATAAGTCATTAAAGCTGAGGCTAGAGAGATGACTCAGAAGTTACAAGTTGCTCACTGTTTGTCTAGAGGTCCAGAGTTCAGTTCCCATTATTCACATCAGGCTGATTCTCAGCCACCTATAGGTACAGCTTAAGGAGGTCTCACACCTGCTTCTGGCCAACATGAACAGCCAAATGCATGTGGCACATACTCACACAGATCCACAAATAGAAAATAATTAAAATTGAAAAGAAAACTTAAAAAAACTTAAAGTAATAATAATTAGTTTTCTAATAAAATAAAGTAATAATTTCTAATTATTTTATTAGAAATAAATATTTATTTCTAATAAAATAATGATTACATAAATTAATAGATGATTGTAACTTAGTCAATATGGATGTATTATCATCATATTTATAGTACATAAGATAGAAGTTATATGATTCAAACAATCATAATTTTGTTGAAGTTTTAGGAAAGGCTATAAAACAATGTGCAGTAGGGTTTAGAAGTTGATGTTGAGACAATTATTATGATTGTTGAGAAAACTATTTAATAAAGGTAACTTAATATGCCTATGTTTGTTGTTTTCTAGACACATACTAAAGTGCATTTATAGAGTTAAGCTGTTTGGAAGTTGAATGAAAAAACAGAGGAACATAACAGCCTTTATAACACTTTCATTCTTACTTATGAAAAAGAGTTTATGATAGACTATGATGTAATAGTCTATTCTAACTGAAAAACTTTTAAACCACACTGTATGAAGTGTGACCTATAGTATTCATTTGAGCAACTTGTCCAACTTATTGTTGTTGTGTTATAGAGTATCTGTTTAACTATGCAAAGATGTGTTGCATTTGTTTATGTTGCAGAAAATTTGTTTAATTATGTAAGATGTGTTGTTGTTTTACCTTGCCTGCTTAAGTTACCTGATTTGTCTAATAGAAAGCTCAACAGCCAATGGTGATGGAGGAGGTGAGGGTGGGTCTTCTGGGAATGGAAAACATGTAGGAGGAGAAATTTAGGCTCTAGGGAAGACAGAAAAAAAAGAATAAAGAAAAAGATACACCAGAGAAACATCAGGGGCCAGCCAGACACAGAGGAAGCAGGGAAGGAGGACATACAGAATAAAAGAAAGATAAAAAGCCCCAAGGCAAATGGCAGATGAGTAGAAACAGATTAAATTAAATTAAAAGTGCTGGTCAGACAAACCTAAGCTAAGGCAGAGCATTCATAATTAATAATAAGTCTCCCTGTCTTTTTTGAGAGCTGATTGTTGACCCAAAGAAAATGCCAACCACAGTTGTTGTTTTAATTATTTTATAGTTCATATTCTTTCAACCCTAGGGCTTTTCTTGTAAAGGAATAGTGGTTTTCCACCTTGGGTTCAGATTTGAAATAAGGTATTGGGAAAAAAGAACCTCTTTTCAAGTAATTAGTGAGTCTGAGAGGAGCTGGCACATTCACCCAGATTTACAAAGGAAAACTGCAAACAGCCAGGCCATTCAGTTGCAAACACTAGCTCAGAGGAAGCAGGCACAGTCCTCTCATGATGCTGTTGCTAGGCTGTGTGTGTGTGTGTGTGTGATGTGTGTGTATGGTGTGTGGAAGTATGTGTGTGGGGTGTATGTGTGCATGGTGTGTGTGTGTGTGTGGTAATTTTCTTTTTTGTTTTGTTTTGTTTTTGTTTTTTGTTTTTATTATTATTATTATGAACAAAAAAGTCACACTTTCTATCCTTATATATCCTTATTGAAGGTCCCTTCCCCCTTCTGCCACATCAGGTTATTCTTTCTTCTCATGTGATAATTTTCAACTCATTTTTCACCTGCCCATACTTTTAACTTAATGGACAACTTCCTTTCTCGATATAGTCATAGAACTAAGAACATAATGCAGAGGAGACATGATCTGACTATCTGCTAGCTGATCTGTGTCTGTGTGCAGTGTATGTGAGAAACAGTAGCCACCGTTCACTGTCATTCTTCCATCAGGGTCTAAGGTTAAAAACATCTGTATTTGTAGCAGTTTCCTAAATGGTTTCTGTTGAGACAGCCTCAGAGAATAAAGTACCAAATCTGCAATTTTGCCTTTTCATTTACAACATAATTCAATTTCTTTGCAAGGACCCCTTCTATGGTCCAGTGAAGATGCCCCTATTTTCTGCCCAGTTGTGTATGTCTCATTGAGCCATGGAGTTCTTACGTTATATTTCATTACCAGCTCTTTGTGGTTATATGGGTTCATTTAAGTGTAGTTTTGTGCTCCACGTTTTATGAAATAACAGTTTTCTCAAACAACACTCGATCTCATTTTCACTTCCTCTTACAGTGCCTGTGGTCTTTTCCTGGAATACAACATCACTGATGTCAGAATTTGGAAGGTGAATTCTCAGTATCAGTAAATGAGGGAAATTGTTATTTTAGCTGAGTACACAAAGCCACAACTCCAAATATCAGCACAGAATGTACCTAAATTTGAACTTTCCCAAAAATTCAATGCACATTTTTAATCTACTCAGTTCTCAGTTATATTACTTTTATATCATGCTTAAGTAAATCTGTTATTTTCTGAACATTGCATCTATTTAGCGATCAGAATATTTACAGGAAATTTATTGAAATATAAAACCATGAAAAAACAAACTATCAAAGTGTCAAAGAAGCAGTTCTTACCCAGCACCAGGCTACCCAAGCTGCCTGTGATTGCAATTGTATTAACCTGACCTCCTGCCTCTGCCTCCTTCAGCAAATCCTGCCGGCGTGCGCCACCACAACAGGCTGCAATTGTAATAACCTGTAGGTTTTCTTACCTACCTAGGCATCAGCTGCTCAATGATGTTTGGAGGGATTTTTATCACTTCAGAGTATAAAATTATAGATGTGTTTATGCCCACATATTATATGGATGTAAGTATAGGTAAGTTGTGTATAATTGTTAAATATATATCTCAGTGTCACATTACACACACACACACACACACACACACACACACACACACACACACACATACACATGGCCCTTAATATCTTTGAATTCTACATTCCTGATTCAACAACCTCAGATCAATAATATGCTGAGGTTTAAATTTAGTAAGTACAGACATCTCTTATATCAGTCCCTAACAATATATCACACCTTTTTTGTTATTATAAGGTGACCTAGAAAGAGTTTAATTATATAGGTAGATTTATGTAGAATGTATGTAAGCATTGTGGCAGGATTTGGGTATCTGCAAGCTCCCTAGACTTAATGCTCTGGAGATAGTGAGAGATTACTATATCCATGTAGTTCGAACATTGGCTTTGTTGCTATATTGAAAAAGTAGCCTGTCAGATATTGAAGAAGAGTAGAGAAAGGAACCCAGGAACTAGCAGCATCACCTAGGTCCCTCCAATTGCATGTGATTAAGAGTCTTTTACCAGGAGTTTTGGCACCATCAGGTACTATATTTTATTTCAACCTTATACATCATAGTTCTTTAAAAACACTCCAGCATTTGTGCTTGATGCCTGTCATTCCCATTCTTACAGGGCAGAGGCATCATAAGTTTAAGGCATGGCTAACCTATATAATAAATTTCTTGTAAGCCTAGGCTACATAGCATAATATTGTCTAAATCCAAAACAGCTAAGCAAATGAACAACCTATAAAATAAACACATAAATCAAAAATCCAAAATAAAATGCATAACCACAGCCGATTAAAACCTGTGTCTACACTAAGACTTCAAGTTTAGGCTGCAAACTCTATAGGTAAATCCCTACCAAAAGTAGGGACTGGACTCTTTCCTACATACCTGGACTCTTTCCTACAATAACAGCATTATAGACTCAAACCTGAATTGCCACTCCAGGATGGACCGTTATAGGAAAGGCTACTGCTTCCTTCATGACATTTTTCTGCCTTCTTGTTTTCTCTACTGCAGTCTGATTCACAACATTTCTTAGAAAGTCTTTCAATTACTGAAATATACTTCTGAAACTAGTGAAGTTCAACTCAAAAAAAAAGTTGGTTACTTTAGATGTGCAAATCTCAGGAGTGGAATTTATTAGAAACTTTCTGGATGCAGCTATCAGAAGCAAAGATACCCGCCAGTCTATGGAGTTATGTATGGGGCTCTCTTTACTTTTTGACAGGAAACAGCAAGGCAGCCACAATCATTTTTTTCCCATTTGAGCCTCTTCTGATATAATCATCTTCTATTACAGTGACAACTTCACAGCAGAGACTTGGTTTGATTTTTTTTTTAGACTTTTCAAAATGATATCATTAAAAACTTCTCTGAAGGGATGCAAGGAAGCCATAGAAATTTATGAGGCTCAGTCTGGCTCTAGGCCTTTTGCCCTCACTCAGTGTGAGTTGAAATCAGCCCACGGGATCGATAGTTATTATAGCAGGTGGACAGGCCAACAAGGCAAGGGATTTTTTTTTAAGGTTTCATTCCCGAAGATACTACAACAGAAACATATTTGTTTGCTCCCCAACATGCTCTTGTGGGAATTTCAGAATGTTAGCCGTCTGATGAATACTGCCACAATCAAACACTGGGATGTTCCTAATATGCCATAAAAGGAATTGTGTGTCTGGGTGCCACGTGAATTTTCTTGTTCTAATTGCAATTGGCATTTACTGCTTTGTGTTATCTGCTGCGAGACTGTTTCTGCTCTCGGACTCCTGTCTGCAGAAACCAATTCTTAGGAAAGTATTTAAACAATTTTAAAGGGTTTTATTTTTGCTTCAAAATAGATGAATCTACAATGGATGAGTGGTCACATTTCTTTTTTCTTTATTTTTCTTTATTTGCCTTGATGCTTGTCTGGAACTGGGAACTGGAACTACAGACAGTTGTGATCTGCCATGTGGGTGCTGGGAATTGAACCCAGGTCATCCGGAAGATCAGTCAATGCTCTTAACTGCTGAGACATCTCTCCAGCCCCCGAGTGGTCACATTTCTATAACCTCATGGCAAAGTCTTTTACCCCATATCCTTAAGGCATTTTCTAATTTTCGCTCAAAGAGTTTGCATTCTTTTTATAATAAAAATTTAAATAAATAGGGCTTTTAAATTTATGAAAATATATTTTTAGATAATTTTTAAATCCTGGAAAAGAAATGAATGGAATGAACAGAAATAAAATGATTACTTATTTTGTTTACCTGAAGGTTATTGGAAACATTATTAAATCATTCATACCACATCTGAGGGGAAGTTATCTTTATAGTGCAAAATGCCAAAATCAAACAGACTTCAAACTTAGTGGCCCCACAGGCTCATGTTTTAAGTGGCTGTTTCTAGCTGATAGCACTATTTGAGGGAACCATGCAAACTTTAGGAAGTGACTGGTTGCAAGAAGTGTAACAAGGAGTAGGTCTCTGGAGGTCCACGTCACCCTTGATGACTGCAGCACCCTCCTTCCTGTTTCTCAGCCATGTGAAGAAACCTCCCCTACATTGCCCACCACCACATATGGGCCCATTTTCTTATGTCCTCTCCACCAAGATAGAGTGAAACATCATGAAATCATGAGCTCAAATAAATATTTACTTTCATAAATCATCTCTGTCTTGTGTGGTAGTCATAGCGACATAGAAGTAACTGATGCAAACTTGGCAAATGAGCCTCATGGATATGGTAAATGTAGTGTGTATGCCCTGAAGAGCCAAAGAAGAGAACGAATCCATTGAGTTACAGTAATAAACATTTAGTAAGCGTTTACCACATCCCAGGAGTGTTCCAGGAGTTCAGCAGGTGTCATAGCATTTGACCCTTTGTTATTAGAAACACTGTTAGCACAAGGTGGTGAAATCACTTGCTTTTGATTACACATTAGGGGATGGTAAAGGGAATTGATGTTTGAAAATGGAATTGGATATTTTGTCTGCTTTGAAAACCTTTTCTGACTTGGAAATAATATAGCATGGGAATGATAATACAAAGGGTCCTGAGACATAGTTCCCTTCAAAAAATTTCAAGATTATTAAACCTAATTTAATTGCAATTTCATTTCTTGAAACATTTTAATAATATCCCTCCAACAAGCTTTGGTCTCTTCTTTGGGTCACTTAAAATAAAATTAATTTTTTAACACTTGTAGGGAATATTGTAACACTGTAAATATCATCTCATAGCAGCTCAGACACTGAGCTGTTCATATTCCTATTATTGATAGCAATCCTGGCAAATGAAAGTTTCCCTAAAACTATACAACAGATAGCAAGAATGGCATACTTATAATAATATGCACATTCTTGTATACTCTTACAACTTATAACACTTGCCCTCTGGTTTTCAGTATGATGGAAGAGAACAGCCCCAAGAGAAGAAGGAGAATGTGAAAAAATATTTTCTGTTCCCCAGCATAACATCTTAGGTCATAAACATACTTCTTGAGAAAATATCAAAGAGAGTAGGGGAAGGCATTTCTAATAAGTGGCCATCTGTCTGTTCATTGGCCTATCTATGTCTTAAATACTATTTTAGGAAAAAGAATTTTCTGCTTTAAAAAGTATTACATTTTGAGAAACAGTATCATAATTCAATCAAATGGTATCACACACTTGTAAAACTAATTCATCTACTTAAAAGTGCCAGATCTGCCTCGGGACCTGAAGATGTGATATGGGAGAAAGCAAAATGCCACTGCGGCATTTCAGAGGATTTCCTTCTGAGAAGTGAGTTCCCTGAATTAATGAGCTGGGCTGACTAGTTGACTAGATCATAGCCTCTCCTCTATGGAAATTCCTCAGAAAATCCCTCAAAGCTTTCTACTTACCCTCTGAAGTCCAGAATAAAGCTCATTTTACTAAAAGTCTCTCCACTTTCTAATGAAAGAGACTAGTTTTACTTATTTCTATCAGTGAATCCTTACCACATAAGCAAGGATAACTGCTGGAGATAGGTGAGACAAAAGCAACTAAGGAGCAATCCGGGTGTATGAAGGTGTCCATGAGAGTTCTTAATACTCAGAAATGCAAATGATTAATTGTGAAATGCATTGAGGGATGATATATGTAGATATGCTGTTATGAGATTTCAGTTCTCATTTGCTCTTTTCACTATCAGCACTGAGGGTTTCACAAGATGCTATCCAGACTTATGGAGCTTTTCAGTTAAATAACGTCAAGACCAGATGAACCTATGGAATGTAGAAGAGATATTTAGTCTGCAGCTCCTGTCTCAAGGCAATGAATTCTAACCTAAGATTAGGGCAGGGCTCATGAACTGAAATGTCTGCATCAGGTGTCTGGCTCAAGAGGCAAGATGTTTCCAGTTCACACTGGTAACCAGAGAAAAGTAGGCCCATCAGTGCCAGGTGGGAATGAGACCCTAGGCTTTCAGGTAAGTTTTTCAGATAATGCTGCTGCCTACTTGGGAGTTCTTGGATCCTAAAAGTGTGAAGTGTGAGTTCCACATCAGCTTTGCCCTCTGCCAGTTGTCTGATCCTAAAAATGAGGCTACTAATCTTGTCTACACTTTAGTTCCCTCACATGAGAAGCTCAAGTGGAGAGAGTTAGGATACATCAGATGACTTTGTAGAAGGCTGAACATTAGATGATACTCTGTCAGAGACATTCATTATCGTAATCCATTATTATCATTTATGAACAGTCAGGAGGCCATATGTGCATTTGAAATATTACAAATTCCAAATGTGGGTATTGATTTTTAAGTATTGGATCAAAAAAACCAGATCAGTTTGGCACAAAGGCCTCATCTGAGCTGGCTTGAAACTTTTGGGACTTTCGCTTAAACGTGCAGTAGCCGTTCCCCATAATTATTGGTTAGGTTGTCTGGTATATTGACTTTATATTTGTATAAGGGGCTTTTAGCAGCTTTTGTGAAAAGGTGTAGTCTCAGTTTATTAAGAAAAATTTAAAAACATAAGAACAATTTGCGAACATGAAACCACACAGAAAGAGTGAATGTTACAAAACAGCAAAGCTCAGGAAACCTAGAAACACTGGAACAGGCAGTGTTTGCTTGCTCAGGTCGTGTTTCTCAGCAGCTGGAAGTAGACAAAGGAAGGTTTCATTTTATTTTTTCAAATTGAACTCTAGAATTTCTGAAATATATATTTGCATAACATAGATTTTTGGCAATCTGGTATAATATGTCAAGTGAAAAATTCTATCGGAAAAGTAGAAAAATTATATAACCACAGCTTCTAATAATCCCTCAGGACCAAGTTCTGCAAAGGCATTTTCAAGAGGCAGGAAGAGGAGACAGTACTGGTTGGTTCTGGCTGCTTCTTGATGGATGTGTGTGTGTGTGTGGGGGGGTGTTTGTTTTCGTTTCTTTCTTTTTTTTGGTGGAGATCAAAATGAGATGAAGCTTGGAAAACCTCACAAAAACACTTGTTAGTAACAAAAACATCTGGATTACCTGTCCCCTGTAACATCAAGCCCTACAATTGCTTCATATAGAAATCCTGTAGCTATTACTGCCATCTTAGACATTGACTGAAGGCAGACCCATTACCTTTGGGCTCATTCAAATTTGGAATAGAAGCCTATATTTCTATGTCAAAAATAGATGACTAACATCTGAGCCCTCACATATTTAAGGGCAGCTACTAAGTTTACTCTTCTGCTTTAGGATGCCTAGAGCAGGTCTACATACTGAGTGGTCCACACAGTGTGAAGAGCTGTAAACTGTACTCTCATCAACATCCTTATGAACACATTTTTGTTTTTCTCCAAAGAACAAAAGTTCCCAAGAGCAATAATTATGATCTGTAAATCATTTCTAGGCCTTGAACAGTAACTAGTACAAACTCTACTTCTCATAGCTATTTGCTGAGTTTATGTCCAGATGTTTTGTTTACTACACAGTTTAAGACATGAATTTTTTTAATTTTTTTCATTTTATAGTTTCTGCTGATAAACATGTTCATTTAATATTAAAAATAGGCTACCTAAAGATATTTCTCTGAAATATGTCTTGCCACTTTTGAATAATCATTGTAATATCTCTTCTAATATTTAACTTCTTATTTAATTAAGAACACAATTACTAAACTAACCAGCAAATTAAATGCATAAGTATTGCTGAAAGTATTAAGGGTTCTTTTTCTACTAAATTCATTCATCAATTAATCCGTAACTTGTGTACCACAAACTGTACTAGTACCAAGTCTGTTCCAGGCTGCTGTAAGGTGTTGAAGGCTCAGTCCTGAACCCCTGCTTCCTTCCTTCACGGGGCACACACAATCATGGCAATCTCAGTGGACTTTCTCTACAGCAGGTTCTGGTCTAGGTGTTTGAATATATTGACTAATTTACTCTGTTCCTAGCCACCTATATACTCCTATATCCATTTGGCTTTGCTTTAATATGCCCAATAGAGTGGTTGGCATACTAAAAATCGGATATTACACCAAACTTCTTATGGCTGGAGGAGGGAAGACCAGCTGGGAAACATCAGACACATCTGCACAGGAGTCCTCCCCAAAGTCCATAAATTATTTGGCTTCTTCACATTAAAGAGAACATTTTTAAGGAGTTCAATTATCTCACTGGTTGGTATGTATGGACTTTGTCCATCAGTGTGTAAATTTCTAAAGTTACATAAGTGACTGTGGACAGTTTGTGTTTCAGAACGAATATTCTTTATTACCATTGGAGTGAGTTATGCTATCACCTGAAAAAAATCAAAGAGAATCTACATCCTTTTACATCTTGACTCATTTTCTATAGGTCTGGGTTTGGCCAAATGAAATAGTACATTGTACTGACAGAATTTACTTCAAAGGACAAGAGTAATTAACCTTATGAAGGAGACACTTTAAACTGTCCACAGATGAAATTCTGCCTGCATTTCCCATGGCAGTGAGACATCCTAAGCCATCCCTGGGGAACCTAAAGAGAAGGCCATGTGGCTGAAAGCAGAATACTATACTTGACATTTACATCTGTGTGATTATTATGACCTAAATGACCCTTTAACATGCAGATCAAAGAGTGGTAATGAAGACAGAGTGATGAGGTACATGTAGTCACAGTTTAGTCTCCTCTCACTTCTCCATTAAATCACAAGAACGTTCTGACACTTTTCCAGCATACAATGGTGGACAAGTTAAAGACAGAAGGTGAGAATACACCAGAAGTAAGTATCTACCTATTAGAAATTAGCTGTCTATCAGAGAGGTATTCCTTACATGAATATTCACAAAGTTGATATTATCTAATGATTTTTCAGAACTTAAGAGTGACAATGTAAATATCACATCTGCTGATTTACTTAGTAATTTTGTTCTTACTGAAATTTGAAGGTGGATCTCAGGAAAAAAAACCACTAAGGTGAATATTTTATGTTAGTAAGACATTTTTCAGAGAAGCAACTTTGTGTTTTCTGTCTGACATATATGAGTCTGTCTATCAATTATGCCCAGGAGAAACTGCAAAATGGAATATATTCCAGGGAGATATCGAGGTCATGGGAAGAAGCAGTCATCACCACAAAGGGAGAATCTGGAGGAATTGCTCCTCTCTCCCTCTGCTTTTAGGAGCAGACTTTGTGTGTTAAAGAATTTTCACCAACAAGGAGAGATCAGGAGGGGAGAATGGATGTGCCAGACACACACTTTCCCTGGTTCAGGGGGCTCTTGAGCCCGGCTAGGCTGCTTTCTGTAGCTTGATATGGTGATGAGCTCAGACAGGCTGCATCAAAGCATGCCAGAGCCAACAGTGAGACTTCAAAAGCCAAAGGACTTCAGAGGTTCAGGAGAGAGCATCTTGGTGAAAAGCTTCCTAGCCTTTTAATTTCTTGCAACATTTTACTTTGGGGGACTTTGTGGAATTTAACATGGTCAAAGTTAAATGCTTGTGTGTATTTCTATAATTTTTCTTAACAAATGTACTATGAGAAATGCTTGCAAAATTCATTATAGTATTTGAATTTTCTTACCTATACTTCTAAGACATTCCAGTCTTTTTACTTGAACAAATCACTGAGCTTCTTCTTGCTTCTGTGGGGGAATGAGAGTAGGGAGATGGCCTTAGCTGCTAGATAAATCTAGGCCTTAAGTGAATGACCACAGCTGGAGTGCTCCTCCAAGAGATATTATGAAAGTAGGTTAGGATAAGAAATATAGGGCCTTATTAGAGTTTCAAGGATGACTGAGACAGGCAAGATTTAATGAATGGTGCTGGAGTTTGGCCAGGTCAATGGTGTTAAAACTCACTCACAGAAATAGATAAATAGAAGGTCCTGGCCACTGTTCAAACTCCCACCCCAATGCTCAAAAAACAATTCTCTTAAAAAACTTTTGATGGTATTCCAGAATATTTGTTTCATAGGTGACTCAAAATGAATGTTTCCCTCAATTTAATCACTCTAGGCCTCGTAAAACCTATTTGTTAAAAAAAAAAAAGAGCCACTTTATTTTCGCGTCATTTTCAAGTTATTAAATAATTAAAGTAATTTAAGACATTTAAATCATAAAATGAGATTATATGAAAAAAATTAGATAAACTTTCCCATGCAAATACTAGTTCTGAGACTGAATTTGGCTTTTAAAGCTACAGAATTGTGTTTTAGCAACTAGCAGGGCACATCTTTTTTGTTAAAACATTATGTTTTCACCAAGAAGGAAGGCGTAAATAACTCTACTAGATGCCACTCTTCACAAAGAATGAAGATTGACATGTCCATCTTGTGGAACTTACTCAAAGTTTTCATTCTAGACTTTATAAAAATAAAACAAAGTAAGGAGAAACAAATGCCTGCTCTATAACTATCTGAATAGCCTTCCTCTATGAGCTTAGAAAATCACTTGCTAGAATAAGTCTTATTTTCACTGGTTATTAGAGAACAGAATTTCATTGTATATATGCCTTGATGCTACCATTAGGACCTGTATTAGTGAGCTTTCCTCTTACTAAGAGTTGTTTTCTCTCTGTTCTGATGCTCCAGCCCATGATGACCTGGACCACTGTGCTGGTCCTATGATGATACATCATGACTGAAGTATATGGTCAAATAGACCAATTCCTTCAGGGTCAGAAATAAGAAAAGGGTAAGACCGGTCCAATGTACCCCTCCAAATGACTGGAAGATCTCCTAGTTCCTGCCTCCTCAACTTAGGATTTCTACCACTCCAGTCCATGCTAGGGACCAAGTGTCCTGCACCTATGAGGCACGTTAGAAGACTCCATCTTTCCCTGTGTCACCGTGGCAGGAATTAAGCATTATTAGAAAACAGTTAAATCAGCTAATATTAAGTTTTTATTGTAAACATTGGTTTTAACATTTTTCTTTCTGTAGGCTAAGATATTGAGAACAAATCAGTATGATTCCTTCCTTGTCAAATGTTAGGTCTTTCTTTAGTGTCCTGGCTTGCCTTGAGCAAAAGACTATTATCCGAACAGCCAAATAGACTGACCTCTTGCCAGCAGTGGCTGATTTGAAAACCCTACAGATACCTTGGATAGCTATCCTATAACCATAGCTGCTTGCTGCTGAAGTACACTCTTGATTTTAGAAGGGACCACTCAAGCCATACCTATTTATACCTATTACAAACAACTTGCACTGAACTTTATTTGTTTATTTAGTTTGTTATTCTGTGTCTTGGAAAACAATAGAAGGCCTGAAAACCACTTTCACTTATATAAGAAAAGAACATTTCCCCAGGGACAGTAGGCAGCTTTCATTAGCATGAAGATCCATCAAGATTGAGACAAACAACTTCGCTACACTCCAAGTCACTGAGCTGAGCTTCATAAAAGATGTCAAATAAATTTGGCTTGGGATTAAAATAGAATTTCCTGATTTGCTTTCTCTATTGATGTGTCATTCTCAGTATTAATGATCATAAAATGAAACTATTGATCAACTCTGAAAAACATTGAAGACAATGATCAGTGTCCTGCAGCACTAAATGTTCAGCTCAGTCACAACTCTGTGTTAACACATATGTACACATCCATCTCATTAGTATAAAAATTTAATTTGCCTTTGATTAATGGTAAAATATGCATCCCAAGGAATTGTCTTAAAATACAATTTTATTGTTGCCAGTAAAAATTTGACTTGTATAGATATTTCTATTTTTTCCTCTGTTATAAGTCACACGCGCGCGCGCGTGCGCACACACGCACACACGCACACACACACACACACACACACACACACACACACACACTTCTTGGGAATGAGGAGACTCTAATGGAAAAGTTTAAGATGTGCTTATCTTTCCCAAGGAACACCCAGTAGTATAAGCTTCCATCTTTCTTATTCAAAAACAAGTCCAATCACACAGAATCAGTGTTTCCTTCCTTCCTTCCTTCCTTCCTTCCTCCCTCCCTCTCTCCCTCCTTGTTTCCTTTGTTCCAGTTTCCCATAGTTTTAATTATTTAAAAATTGTCACTCAAGGGCTAGAAAGATGGCTCAGCAGTTCAGAACACTGGTTTCTTTCCCACAGGACCCAGTTTTATTCACAGTAGCTCACAGCATGTAACTCTAGATCCAAGGGAACTGACACCCTCTTCTGGCCCCTGCATCACCAGGCATTCATATGGTATACAGATATTCATTCAGGAAAAACATCCATATATATATGTAACTAATTTTTTAGAAATTACTCAAACTGATTGTAACCTGTTATGATCCAAATTTGACACCAGTTGGGTAGTAGATATACAATGTGTTCCCTTTATAACAAATTGATCAGGATGAGCCATCTCTGCAACCTCAAGCTCAAACATATATATGCATATATATATGTGTGTGTGTGTGCGTGTGCTATGAAAATAAAACAAATAAGTAAAAATAATAAGAAGAAGCAAGATAAGGACTTCTCATACTTGTAGTAGTGTGATTTTGTCTGTGTAATGTGAACTAGTATTTTGAGAAGGGAAAGTCTAATTAAAACAAAGGAAATAAACAGAGGGGTATATGCCACTTATAGAGGGTGAAATACTGCTCTTGTACACTGTAAAGTTTTGTTACTCATATTGGTTTAATAAAATGCTGATTGGCTAGAAGCTAGGCAGGAAATATAGGTGGGGCGACCAGACTAGGAAAATTCTGGAATTAGGAAAAACAGAGCATCAGATGCCAGCCAGACACAAAGGAAGCAAGATGAGAATGCTGCACTGAAGCAAAGATACCAAACCATGTGGCTAAACAAAGATAAGAAATATGACATAATTTAAGTGTAAGAACTAGTTAGAAAATATGCTCTTGCTACTGTTCCATCAGTTACTATAATATTTAGCCTCTGAGTCAATTACTGGGGAAGTGGCCATTGGGTATTTGAGAGTTTCTGGTGAGACAGAAACTTCAGACTACAGAATGTTTCACCAGATTCTCTTCTTTGAAGTGAGACAACTACACATTGGTTAAGATGGGGCGGAAGTTGCACACTGATGGAGTGCAAAGGCTTTAGAGGTGTCAAGTGCCCTTGCAATTAGGGAGGAAGAATAGACAAGACCAAGCAAATAGATAAGGAAGAAAGAAAGAAAGAAAGAAAGAAAGAAAGAAAGAAAGAAAGAAAGAAAGAAAAGTGCTGTCTATCAGGAAATTGTTCCTTTTAGATTTTCTAGTTTTGTAGAGTTTTTGAAATATGATCTAATGATTCTCTGGATTTCCTCATTGTCTGTTGTTATGTCCCCTTTTCATTTCTGATTTTATTAATTTGGATATTCTCTTTCTGCTTTTTAGTTGGTTTGGATCAGAGTTTGTCTATCTTGTGAACCTTCTCAAAGAACCAACTCTTTAATTCATTGATTCTTTGTATTGTTTCTTAGTTTTTATTTGATTAATTTTAGCCCTGAGTTTATTTTCTTCCATTGGCTCCTCTTGGGTCTGTTTTCTTCTTTTTGTTCTAGAAGTTTCAGGTGTGCTGTTAAATGGCTAGGATTTAATTTCTTTAAATTCTTTCTGAAGGCACCTAGTGCTATGAACTTTCCTCTTAGCACCACCTTTATTGTGTCCCATAAGTTTAAGTATGTTTTACATTCATTTTAATTTAATCTAGGAAATCTTTATTCGTTTATGCCTTGACCCAGGAGTTATTTAGTAGAGAGGTGTTCAGTTTCCAGGAGTTTGTAGGCTTTCTGTTGTTTCTGCTGTTGATATCCAGATTTAATCCATGGTGGTCTGATAGGACACAGAAAGTTTATTCTCAATTTTTTGTATCTAATGAGACTTGCTTTGAGATGCAGTATGTGATCAGTTTTGGACCACATTCCATGAGGTGCTGAGAAGAAGGTATATTCTTTTGTGTTTGAGTAAAATGTTCTGTAGACATATTAGGTCCATTTGATTTATAGAATCTGTTAACTCCATTATTTCTGTTTAGTTCTTGTCTGAATTACCTGTCCATTATTGGGGAATTTAAGTCTCTCACTAATTAATGTGTGGGATTCAATATGTAATTTAAGATTTAGTAATGTTTCTTTTGCAAATAAGGTTGTAAAAAAAGGTTGTTACCCCTTGTGTTTGGAGTATCAATGTTCAGAAATAAGACATCATCTTGGTGGATTTTTTTTGGTAAGTATAAAGTGTCCTTTCCTATATTTTTTGATCAATTTTGGATAGAAGTCTATTTTATTAGATGTTAGAATAGCTACATCCACTTGCTTCTTAGATTCATTTGCTTGGAATATCTTTTTCCAACCCTTTACTCTGAGGTAATGTAATGTCTATCTTTGATGTTAAGGTGTGCTTCTTGTATGGAGCTAAAGGATGGAGCCTATTTTCATATCATTATGTTATCCTGTGTCTTTTTATTGAGCAGTTGATTCAATGGATATTGAGAGATATTCCTGTTATTTTGTTGTTGGTAGTGGTGGTGCTGTGGTAGTGGTGGTGCTGTGGTAGTGTGTGTGTGTGTGTGTGTGGTGTGTGTGTGTGTGTGTGTGTGTGTGTGTGTGTGTTTATGTGATTCCCTTCTGGTTTGTTGGTATGAGATTATTTATTTCCTTGCTTGGATTGAATAATAAATAATAATGAAATAAATGGATGTAGTTAGTCTCCTTGGAATAAAATTTTTCTTCCAGTACAGTCTGTAGGGCTAGATTTATCGATAGATATTGTTTAAATTTAACTCTGTCATGAAATAAATATCTTGCTTTCTTCATAGATTGTGACTGAAAATTTTGCTAGGTATAGTAGTCTGGGCTGGTATTTGTAGCCTCTTAGAGTATGCAAGACATATGTCCAGGCCCTTCTTGGTTTAGAATCTCCTTGGAGAAGTCAGGTGTAATTCTATAGGTCTGAATTTATATGTTACTTGACTATTTTTCTTTGCAAATTTTAATATTCTTTCTTTGCTCTGTATGTTTACTGTTTTAATTATGATGAGGTAGGGGACTTTCTTTTCTGGTTCAATCTGTTTGGTGTTTTGTAAGCTTCTTGTACATTTATAGGCATGTCCTTCTTAAAACTTAGAAAAAAATTTCTAGTATAATTTTGTTTAAAAAATGTTGGGATGTCTTTGAGTGCAGAACTTGTGAAAGGGGTCAACCAATTATTGATCTAGCTTGAGACCCATGCCATGACAGAGACTCCACCTCTGATACTGCATAGAGGGCCAGGAGCCAGAGGCTGTACTACTCAGATACCTAACAGGATATAACCAAACATGACTAGCAAAACAAGTCAATGAAATGATTCCAAATGAAACTCTGCTATACTGGTAGAACAGAAATTGAGGGTAACTGTCATCAGAGAAACTTCATCCAGAAAATGATGGGAGCAGGTGCAGAGAAACACGATCTACAGCCAAACATAAGGTGAAGTTCAGGGAATCCTGTGGAAAAGGGGAAAAAGGAACGTAGAAGCCAGAAGAGTCAAGGACACACAGGAAAACATACAGAATCAGCTAATCATGGCTCATAGGTGCTCACAGAGACTGAATCAATAATCAGGGAGCCTGCAAAGATCTGACAAAGCCCTCTGTATATATGTTACAATTGTATAGCTTGGTTTTCTTGTAAGACTTCTAGCAGTGGGAATAGGGGTTGTTTCTGAGTCCTTTGCCTGTTTCTGAGCCCCTTTCATCCTACTGGTTTGCCTTGACCAGCCTTAATGTGAAGGAAGTGCCTAGTCTTATTGAAACTTGATATACCATGATTGGTTGATATCCCTGGGAAGCCTGTCCTTTGCCATCAGAAAGGAGGCATGAATCTGGGGAAGAGGAGAGGTAGAACAGAGGATACTTAGAGGAGTGGAGAGATGGAAAACTGCAGCAGTGATATATGAGAGAATAAAATGAATCAGGAAACAAAAAAATACCAGGTCTAGTGATGCATGCCTTTAATCCCAGAACTCAGGAGGCACAGGCAGGTGGATCTCTGGGACAGCCTGGGCTGTTAGACAGAGAAACCCTGTTTCAAGAAATGAAAAAAATTAATCAACAAAACACAGAAGGAAAGGAAAAAACAAATGCAGAATATCCAGTTCAATTTATAATATGTCAACAAAACTACCTGAAAATTTAATAATAAACATATATTAGCCTAGATTGTAAGTTTACTTGAGGTAAAAGCTTCTTTTGGGAGAGTAGAAATTTTTGTTTGGTTCCACTTGAAATTATATTTCCAAATTAGGTAGGATTTGTATTGATGTGAGATGCTTAGAAAATATTGGTAGCTTCCCATGTGCCCAAAAGTCCCGTCTACACAGGGCGATCCTATTTGCCCTCCGTTTCCCTTGTGTATACACAAGGTAGATTAAACAAAAAAGTCAAAATGGAGAAAAATAAATGAATAACTTCTTTATACTCTACAGAACATGTGACTTCGCCTTGAGAAGTTCCTTCACCAAAGAGAGATCTATTAGCGCAGGTAATAGATCTTTTGTCACATGCTACGAACTAGAAATACACACTAGGCTCAAAGCTAGTGCCAGCAGGTAGCTTCAAGTGTGGAGATGAGCTATGAAGTGTTTTATTGCACAAATGACGTGAATAGTGTTCCCAGGAATAACTTGAGCAGCTGTAAAGCAATCCATTAAAAATACAATCATAAAACCATTAAAAATAATCCAAATGGGTTTTAAAATTTTTTATTTTAACTTGAGGCTTTCCCACAAAAACGGAAGCACTTACATTCCATTTGAGTTTTCTCTTTGGAAATCTTTAAGTTCTTGATTGGAAGAAAGTTACCTGGGAAACTTAAGGTGTTACACATTTCTGAAAACTGAGGATCAATCAGATATACAGTGAACACATTTTTCAAATTGTGATGTGTCAACTGGAACAGAAAATCTAATTTATCAAAATTGGCATGGACTATAATTGGAGCAAGGATTCTGAGCTTCAACTAATTATATCTGGCTTAGAAGACAGAAGGACTCTTCCTAAGCCATGGTAAAGTTTGAACTTTTAAGGGGAAGAACTTTGCTGATGTCATAAGCTTGGTTCCTGTTTGCTTCCAGAGTTCTGAGACTCATCCAAAGCTTCTTTTCAGTAGCTTAAGTGCATTCTTTGAAAGCATCCTGCTTTTATATCATGTCTCTTGATCAAATCCATCTACAACTGCCTTTTCCACCTTTACCTAGTGCCCACTCCATCTCCTTCCTAATAATAAAGAGTTCTGTTAGTGCTGTCCATGGGTCTTGAGTATGGGAATATTTATTAAGGAGTAGGCAAATTTCTAGGGGCTATATTTCCCTCCCCCTTGTTAGTCAAGGTCTCATGTAGTTTAGACTGGCCTTGGACTCACGATGTAGCCAAGGATGTCCTTGAGTTTCTGTTGCTCCTGCTTCAACCTCCAAATGCAATGAGAACCTTGTCAAGTGTGATGACCATCCTATCAGCAATACTAAACAAATAGTGTGCCTTATGTCTCACCACACATCCACAAACAGCATCAGGATAACTGATTTGATTATTAGTAAGATAAAATTAAATCTCAGACCAACAGTTTCTGCCACAAAGATGACATGCTTATCGAGATGTGGCTTTTTTTAAAAAAGCAAGCTAACAAAAGACACCTTTTGGAAAGGTTTTGTAGACAAAACAAGACTCTCTGGACTCTAATACATGCTACATCGCATTCTTGAAGATGGTTGACAACAAGGAAAGCAAGGGCCTCCCACTGTGCTATGTATCCATCTGAACCAAACTGATAGAAAGAGGGTAGGACTCAAGGCTTATTGGTGTTTTTCTCACTGTGCTCTCAGTGGAGGGACACAATGGTAGAAATAGGCAGCAATTCTTGGGGCTTCATTCAGCAGACAATGTATCTGTAGTAGTTGAGTCAGGAAGCATTCAGAGGACAACAAATGATACTGATAATGAAATGATTCTATTCAGTACATTATTTATATAGACCCAAACTGTTGAGAGGTCACATTCAATGTAGCCATTGCCAGGAATGGCTTATCTTCTTTTTACTTCCAATGACCAAAATGACCAAGATGAGGACAAGGGGCAATGCACATTTATTTTGAATGTATATTATTCTATTTTGACCCATCATGGGCCTGAAGAGTATTTTTCTTTTCTTTTTTCCCTAAAGGATAAGATGGCAGTAATTTGAGGCAGCAATCCCACAGTGTATATAGATTAAGACAAACAAGCTTAACTATGACCCAGCTACCTGGAAGTTACTATTGAGTCTGTATAATTCTGCATAATAAAAATAAAGAACACTTCCCCAATCAGCTACAAAACTTGGAAGAACAGGCCCTGCACCTTGCCCAGGCAACACAATAGTGCCAACCCTGTTAACACAGGTGTGGGTGAGCCAGCCATATCTTTGTGAGCATGGGAGAGTTATCCCTATTACTTATCTGTCACTTGGCAGCATGGGAAAAAGAGAGATGCCTTCTTCACCCATCAGTGACTGAGGCAGGTGAAAGAGCTGGCCTTGAGGTCATAAGAATGGGAGAACTGTGCCTGTGTCTCATTAGTTATAGCACTTGGGAGAGTTGACTCTACACTTAGCCTGGGCAATACAGTAGAGCTGATCCTGAACAACTGTAGGTGTTGGAAAACCAACCCTGAGGATAAGAAAATGAGAAAATGGCCCTACCACTTGCTTATTGCTGCAAAAGGTGAATTAGTCAAGGCAATGCTGAAGAACATACCCTGGTGGTGAGGACAGGGGAGAGCTCGTGAGCTGACCAATCCTGCAACTACCCAAGCCCAGAACTAGGGTTATGTTCTGGCCCATCTTCCAAAATCCACCCTATCTGTGACCTGCTGGAACATGGGGGCACGGGGAGGGGTCAGCTCTGTGGATCCACTGCTGCAAGATCTCCACCACAGGACATCAAAGAGAGGTCCAGGAAGAGTCCCAGTGAGGACCCAGCATTGATGATGTAGCAGAAACCCGGGCCCTCGAACCAGACCAGTGATTCTTTGGGATGAACACCTGCATGTAAAAATCTAGGGATAAAGGGTTTACTGTGTGACTTACTGTGTCACCCTGAAGCTTCCATGACAACATTCTCCCTTTCTTCCCTTTTTCTCTTAAATTTTATTTTGTTTATTTTGGGTGGGGGAGGAAAATGGGTGAGATTGGGAGATGTAACATGAAAGCATGATGTGAAAAACACAAAGAATAAATAAAAAGAAAATTAAAAAGGAAAGAACATTTGGTTGAATATACTTTTACCGAGTTACCCGACTTACTAAAGTGAAAAATATATGCATGCCTACTTTATCTTTGGTTGGTGTATTTTAATTTTTGTAGTGCCTCATATATGGTAGGCATGAGATCTACCACTAGGCTATACACCCCTAGGCCCTATAAATGCTTTTTTACTGACATTTGTCTTTTTAAGCTGAGAGCTAGTATAGAGAAAATGATTGACAAAAAGACAAAGTTAAAGAAACTAGAATACACTGAGCTTAAGGCTTTGGAAGGAAAATAACTGTCCTAGCAATAGAGGATAAGAAACTTTAGGACCCAGAAAGCTTAGAAAGAACAGTTAGTGTCATTTTGTTTTTCAGGTTCAGTACTACATACTGCCTAAACAATGACAACATCTAGGTAAATTTAGCAGGAGTTGAAATTGTCATCTTAAATACACTAAAAGACCCCACCTACCTGCATGCCTCCGTGTACTAAAGGAACAGAACAACTTTTTTGTTAAAGCTGGCTGATCCTAAGACATGCTTCAAAGCCAAACACCATCTACAATTTCTCCTGAATCTGCCGTTCTTTCAGCCATGTATGCATGTAAACAGTCCTCTAAAGCAAGTGTCAGTCTTAATAACATAATAAATGCACATTTCCTGATGCCTGAGCAGCTTTGGGTGCACATATGAAGGTTGGTCCTGCAACTATTCGGTGCATCAAATTAACCAAACCAATACAACAGAGAGCTAAATCAAGCCTAGCAAGTTTTAACCTGGAGTACAGTATTCCCCCTTTGCATTGTGTATGGGGGTAGCAGCTCTTCTTTCATTGGGCCTTCCTTGCTAATGCCACAATTGGCAGGGTAACATTCTTCATGAGGCAAGAAGGAAATTCAGTTCACCATGATTTAGTTGATGTTGGCTCAAACTTTTAGTCTAACCCTAAGCAGTTTATCTCTGCCATATGTAAATACAGGGCAACTGGGAAAAATGTTTACCCCATGACAGCTATTACAACAAAGCTTAAGGTCTAACTACATTGAAACTGCTCTGCAAAGTTCATGTCCTTTTGAAAAGTACCTGTGACCTCTTCCATAAAAACAGATTCTATTGGCTGGGTGATGGTGGTCCATACTTTTAATCCCAGCATTTGGGAGGCAGAAACAGGCAGATCTCTGTGAGTTTGAAGCCAGCCTGGTCTACAAAGCAAGTTCCAGGATAGCCAGGCTACACAGAGAAACTCTGTCTCAATAAAATAACATAAAATAAAATAAAATAAAATAAACCCAACACTCCAAATAATAAAAATAATAATAATAAAGAATATATTTTATTGACTAAGATGCAATGCTCAGGGTAAAGTCTAGGGAGGAAGGGTCTTGGATAAGCATAATAGTAAACTCTTTTGGTTGTACAGTCTGAGAAAAAATGCTAAAGAGTCTGAGATGAGTCTAACCGTCTGGATGATTAGGGTGAAGCCTGGCTAAACAGATAGCAAAGATCACCAGCTTATTAAACAAAACTCTTCCATTGAAGACAAAAGCCTTCGTGTTTAACATTTCTGGTTTCCCTGGTGCTGTCTGTGAGTGTGGGTGCTTCCTGCCCTCTGCAGTAGCAGCTCTACTTTTCAGGTTAGTGTTTGATGGAATCTCCAGCTTGCTCTTGCATGGCCTGAGAAGACCCATCTCTCTCTCTCTCTCTCTCTCTCTCTCTCTCTCTCTCTCTCTCTCTCTCTCTTCAAACCCTGTACTCTTAGAGAATGTCTAGCAAAGAAAAGACACTGAAAAGTCCAGTTTAACTTTCTTGGAAGCTGCGGCAATTCCTTCCGTCAAGTTGCCAGCAGCTCAAGTCCCCGTCCGCTGTGTTCATTTTTTGACCAGTCTTGGGTACA
Organism: Sigmodon hispidus; assembly: GCA_004025045.1. Classification (NCBI taxonomy): domain Eukaryota; kingdom Metazoa; phylum Chordata; class Mammalia; order Rodentia; family Cricetidae; genus Sigmodon; species Sigmodon hispidus. The sequence continues at coordinate 34,630 of PVIH01007549.1, forward strand.
AACCCAGCTTATGATGGACATATCATCACCTCTCACAGGCAATATAACCTCTCTGGCTTTAGTTTGGGCACATGATTTCTCCTGCCTCAATCTTTGCAACTGAAAAACTCACCTGGGAGTTGCTTTGCTCAAATAAACTTGTTCTTTTACTTTTCAATTCAGTTTAATCTGGTTTACTGCATCGGCAGAGAAACCTATTATCAGGCCACAGAAAACCTATTAGTTAGGATTGCTCATATATCGCCTCTGAAATTACTGGTACTGGTACTTATTCTGTGGATCCAATAGGCAATAAAGGCTTTTGGCTACATTCTGATTATCTGAAATAGGACCTACTATTATTTGTAGGGTGATATTAATTTTCTTCTGAGTACAGAATCCTGTGGAGAAGAGTTGAAATCAACACTACAAGTTAGTCTGATTTTGTTGCTTATAGCTACCTGATAGCATACTTATTTAAATAATGTCATTAGTCTAATTGAGTAGACCTTTGCCAGTCAGAGTAAGTAGGGTATTATATGGAGTGCCATTGTCATAGAACGTAGGAACAAGGGATGCATTGCCAAAAGAGGCAGTCCTCATCACGGGCTTTGTGCTACCCATAAGGCTCTCTGGGAATTTCAGAATACAATTGCTTGACTGAGTACTGACACCGTAAGTCCAACAAATCATAACTGAAAGTGAAAATAAACCTTTTCTATTACAAGTTTATTATTTGGGGGTATTTATTTTCCTTCCTTCTCCCCTTCCTCCCTCTCTCCTTTCCTCCTTCCCTTTGTTTTACCCTTTCTTTTTTTTTTTATAGCGTATTCCCATGAAAGCTAACTAACAAGATGTAACAAGACATGCTTTAGGAAAGAAATATCTAATAACTTGATAGGAGAATTGGTCATTCCAACTTTCTGAAAATTTAACCTTCAACTGAAACCTGAAGACTATATTGTAGTGTGGAAAGGATGTAGCATAAAGCTGGTACTGCTAGGATGTGCCCTGTGTTAAATGTAAGGAAAAAAATTCTGCTAAAAAATATTTGGTACAGAACGGCTACTTAAAACTGAAGGTTAAGTCAAATAGTAGCCACTAATACTGTTTCTATAAATAACAATCATGCTTAAAGGCAACTTTAAGAAATGGGCCCTGAGCATCAAGCTTAGTTAATGAGGGCTTGTAGCATGATCTACTGAGCAGGACACCTCCCAGAATCCTCAGACTTGGCTTTGAACAGTTTTCTTCAGTTTTTCACTCTACCAAGCACCTTGCTGTAGTTAGAAAGTACAGCCTTCTTTCAAGCTGCTTAAAGTGTATGTGACCCCCATCTGTCACATGAAAACAAAGCCAATGGATTAAAATATCCACAGTTCAGGTTTTCAGTCTTGAAGGCAGTGCCTGTGGTATGCTGACCTCCTCAGAAGGCTTTGTCACAGTTGTATTCTTTTATTTTAGAAAAATAATCATTTGCAATTTGTTGGTCAACACAAGGATCTCAGAGGTGACATCTGCCTTCTTATTATGTACTCACATGCTTTCTCCTATCTCAAGAAGCTTCGCCTTGATATTAGAATTCTCACCTGATTAAGTGGCCAAGGTATTCAACAACATCTTTACAGACTCTGTCATCTGGCCTCGTGAATATATTTCCCCTCTGCCCTTAGTATTTAGTTTTCTAAATCATGGCCACTGATTTTCTCTCCCTCCTTGCTTTCATATTTTTATAGATGAAAGTAATCATTCAACAAGTATGCTTTTCAAAATTAATCTGTGTACAAAGATTTGGTATGCTCTTATGTTTTTTTACAGAAAATATAAAATGATAAAAAAAGTCTCATAAAAAGAAATGTACTTGACATCCATAGCAGCCTCAGTTTCAAGCCAGCAGGCAAAGCTCTTGCAGGCATGCCTGCCCCCCCCCCCATTAGACTCTGTAATCTTCAAGTCCCACTTTGTCTCCCCCACCCCCAGCAGTTTCTGGAGACCCAGACTCTGCCAGCTCTGCCAGATTGGACAAAGAGGACAGTCCCCGTTATCCCAGCCAGTCAGCCTAGTCTCTAGGCTCTAGGTCCTGAGGCACAACCTGTGCTCCCCACCTCTATTCATTGCAATCACAGTTGCAGGCCATTAGATAACACTCCTGCAGACTGGCCTGACAACCCTAGCAATTGGACCCTATGAACTACAAATCCCGTTTGGTCCCCTAAACCCACCCATGCCCTGAGACCCAAGAAACTCCCTGAGTCCCAAACAGCCCCATTGCCAATTGGACTAAGAACGGTTCCCTAAGATACAGCACCACTTGCACTATTGGAGGAAGAGGTGTGTAGACACCAATGCAAGAATATGTTCCACAACATAAAAGAACAGTATGGCACCACCAAACCTAGCTGTTCTACAACAGCAAGACCTAAACATCCCAATGTAGAAGAAGCAGAAAAAAAAAAAAAACCCACGACCTTAAAAATAACTTTATGAAAATGGTAAAGGCCTTTAAAGAGGAAATAAAAAATTATCTCAAAGAAATTGAGGAAAAGACAAAAAATAGAAAGAAACCAATAAATTCTTCAAAAAAAGCCAAGAAAAACAACCAAATAGGTGAGGGGAACAGTTCAAGACTTGAAAACTGACACAGAGGCAATAAAGAAGACATAATCGAAGGGAATGCTGGAAATGGAAAATCTGAATAAACAAACAAGAACTACAGATGCAAGCATAACAAACAAAAAGTTGTGGAAGAAAGAGTCTCTGGCTTTGAAGATATGATAGAGAAAATAAACCCCCTTTACAATGTGATAGAGAAAATAAATCCCCTTTACAAAATTATAGAGAAATCAGATACCTTTTACAATAGCCACAAAGAAGATAAAATACCTGGGGTAATACAAACCAAGAAAGTGAAAGACCTGTATGTCAAAAATTTTAAATCTTTGAAGAAAGAAATTAAAGAAGATACCAGAAAATGGAAAGATCTCCCATGTTCATGGATAGGTAGAATCAATATAATAAAAATTGCAATCTTACCAAAAGCAATCTACACATTTAGTGTGATCTCCAGAAAAATCCCAATACAATTCTTCAGAAACTTAAAAAAAATACTTAACTTCATATGAAAAAACAAACAAACAAAAAACCCCCAAGATACCTAAAACAATCCTACCCAATAAAGCAACTTCTGATTGTAACACCATCCCTGACTTCAAGCTATACTATAAAACTATAGCAACAAAAAACAGCTTGGTATTGGCATAAAAACCTACATATAGACCAATGAAATCAAATTGAAGAGCCTGAAATTAATCTACACACCTATGAATACTTAATTTTTGACTAAGAAGACAAAATTGTAAAATGGAAAAAGAAATCATCTTTAACAATAGTGCTTGCATAATTAGCTTTCAACATTTAGAAGATTACAAATGCATTCATATCTATCACCATATACAAAATGCAAATCCAAGTGGATCAAAGACCTCAACATAAATCTAGTTACACTGAACCTGATAGAAGAGAAAGTAGGAAGTAACCTTGAACACATTTGTCACAGAAAGACCACTTCTTCTGTAACTAAGAAGTTTCTGTAAGGCAGAAGACACAGTCAGTAAGACAAAACAACCTACAGATGGGAAAAGATCTTCACTAAACCCACATCTGACAGAGGACTAATCTATATAAAGAACTATATAAAGAACTCAAGAAACTAGAAATCAAAATACAAAACAATCTAATTTTAAAAATGGGCTTCAGATCTAAACAGAGAATTCTCAACAGAAGAATCTCAAATGGCCTAACGACATTTAAGAAGCATACCCAAGCTGCAAACCACAACCACTGAACAGCTTGGCATGAGAAACAGACCCTTCGGATCCCACTCCAACTATAGGAACACCTGACTCACTCTTTTGGGGGGTCGACAAAACTGGATTTGCCAGGAGTGGAGACTGAGCCAAGCATTATTGAGTCAGTGGGACCATAGGACTGTCTGCTCCCTGCCCAGGGAGGGGATGGGAAGTTGTGAAGAAGAAAAAATGACCTGATGTGGCGGGAGGC
>PVIH01007549.1:38767-99446 GCA_004025045.1 Sigmodon hispidus
TAAGGATATACAGGGATGGAAAAAAAATTCAGAGGGAAAGCTGAACACAAAGTAAATATATGTGTAGCAATCTTATTTGCATTATCACCCTTGATAAGTCATGCTTATGATTTTTATCTTCTTTATAGTTATTGTTAACTTATCAGCATTTTAAATTCATTTTACTGTTTTTCTTGATAAATACAAAATAAATAAAGAATAAAAAAAAGAAGTAAAAGAAAAGAAAAAAAAAGAAGTTGCTCAACATCCTTAGTCATCAGTGAAATGCAAACTGAAATGACTCTGAGATACAATCTTACACCTGTCAGAATGGCTAAGATCTAAAACACTGGTGATAGCTTATGTTGGAGAGGATGTGGAGTACAAACTTGTACAGCCACTTTGGAAATCAGTGTAGTAACTTCTCAGAAAATTGGGAATCAATCTCCCTCAAGACTCAAGGATATAATCCTTGGGCATATACCCAAAAGATGCTCAATCATACCACAAGGACACTTCCTCAACTATGTTCATAGCAGCATTATTTATAATAGACAAAATCTGGAATCAACCTAGATGTTCTTCAACTGAAGAATGTATAAAGAAAATATTGTGCATATACATGTGAAGCATTACTCAGCTGTAAAGAACATTATGAAATTCGCAGGCAAATGGATGGAAGTAGAAAAAGTTCTCCTGAGTGAGTTAACCCAGACTTCAGAAAGACAAACATGGTATGTAGTCACTCATAAGTGGATACTAGATGTAAAGCAAAGGATAGCCAGACTATAAACCACAGCTTCAAAGAACCTAGCTAACAAGGAAGACCTAAAAGGGACACATGGATTTTCCTGGATTAGGAAAATAGATGAGATCTCCTGAGTTAACTCCAGGCAAGATGGACAATAGATGGGAAAGGATGGGGGATAAGAACATAAAGAAACAGGATGGTTGAGCTAAGAGAGGGAAGAAGTGACAGAGCAATGGAAGAGATTGAGATATCTTGATAGAAAGACCCATTTTGGGGTTGGAAAGAAACCTGGTGCTAGGGAAGTTCCCAGGAATCCACAGGATGACCCCAGCTTAGACTACTAGCAATAGTGGAGAGGGTGCCTAAGATGGCCTATTCCAGTAATCACATTGGTATATTTACCAATTGGTATTCCCTGTCATCATAGAGCCTCCATCTAGTAACTGTTGGAGGCAAATACAGAGATTCACAGCCAAACACCAGGAGTTAAGTAGAAGAGAGGGAAGAGGGATTACATGAGCAAGGGGTGAGGGTGGGGTCAAGATCATGATGGTAAAATCTACAGAGACAAGAGAACCATCTCGTGGAAACTTTAGACCAACAGCAGTTGGGATCAGACTAGGCCCTCTGCATACTGGAGACAGTTGTGTATCTTGGTCTGTTTGAAGAGCCTCTGGTAGTGAGAACAGGATCTACCCCTGGTGCATGAGCTTGCATTCTGGAGCCCATTACTTATGGTGGGATGCTTTGCTTAGTCTTGTTGCAGGAGGTAGGGGATTGATCTTGTCTCAATTGAATGTACTAGGCTTTTCTGACTTCCTATGGGAGGCCCTCCACTTTTGGAGGAGAGAATGGGAGGTTCTGGGGGGAGAGATGCTGCAGGGGTTCAGGAGGAAGAATGAGAGGGGGATCTATGGTTGCTATGTAAAATAAATAAAAAAGTTCTTTAATAATAATAATAATAATAATAATAATAAATGAACACAGAAGTTTTGTTTATAGAATTAACTTTCCTATTATAAGACAAAGCAAATGAAGTAGGCAGACATACTACTTCATTTGTAGTACTTTATTAAGTAAACAAGAATAGTGAAACAAAGTTTGGTCTCTGATTCTCTAAGTAAATAAAGTCACTAGATTGTAGTGAGCTCAAAACATAACACAGCTAGATCAAGATAGCTATTCTACCTGTGTGGTTCCAAACTTTATCTATCCCAGTACCTTCTGTAATTAAAATGTCCATGCCGAATTGCTTGGTGTTGTCCATTTTTACTATCAATTACATATTTATTCACTTATCTTACATACAAATTCACACACATGAAATAAAATTAAAGAAAAAAAAACTGTGACAATCAAAATTAGAAAAAATATAGCTTTAGATCCTTTTCTTGACTAGATTATAATTTTGCCTGCAATGTTTGATATTTAGGGTTAGGTTTTTGTATGTGTATAAAAATATCTGTTTAGTAGGAGCAGTTGTGGTGCCCACACTTTAATCCCAGTAGTTGGGAGACAGCAGCAGGGAGATCACTGTGAGTTCAAGACCTACCTGGTCTACCCAGTTGCATAGTGAATTTTAGTTCAGCCAGAGCTCCAGAGTGAGGCCCTAACCCAAAGATAGTAAATAAATAAATAAATAAATAAGTAAATCCATGTGAGTCACTTAGAATCACTATTCTCAAGTTCAAATTTTAAGAAACCAAAAGTATGTCTAAGAACAATGAACCTAAGATCTTATCAGCATATGAGCAAATTCTATTGTGAGTTTTACTTCAGTGCTTCCTGGCTATATGAAGCTATTGATGATACTTGCTTCTATATTGTTGCTTTAGTTGTACATAGGTAAAAGAACAGGAATTGATTTGTACATGAGCACAAGCTTTAAATTTTAACAAAAGTGAATACATTTTTAGCAACAGTGTGCTAAAGTAGTTGAACCTGAGAACCAGTGTGCAGTCAGCCTGGCAGGTGGTTCTCATCGGGTGTTTTGTGAAGAACCCTGCCTAAAGGTTTGAAGCCAGGACTTTCAGGATCCCCTGCTGCCCAGCTCAGTTCTTTCTACACAGAGAGCAGATGGGTGAAGCAGCCTCAGAAGTGACAATGTAGCTTTCCAGAGATGCCAATGTCGTTCCTCTTCGTTGGCATAGATGCAAATAGGAGTTGGTGAGACAGAGTTACAGTTGAAATTGGGATGTTATTATGAAACAGTTTGGAAACTTGTTAAAGATATTCATACAACTATATTTTGAGGAACTAAAATGGACCATTAACACTTAAAAAATAAGTCAAGAGTTTCAAATTTATGTTGGAGAAGAAAGTTCAAAGGCAAAACCCAGATCATCTTTCAATTTTTATACACAGTACAGGGGCCTATATAAAATACTGTTTGTTGAACTATTTAGGTTCTTATAATTTCCATTAAATTTTTTTCTGGCACCATAAATATAAATTTATTTTCTCTACTACTTGTCGGATTGTCTTTTTTTCTTCCTCAACAACCCATGAAATGCCCTTATTTCCTCACAGATCCCTCAGTCTGAAAGACCTCAGCACAAAGGACTATGCCACAGTTTCTTGTTCACTGTCTTTGAATGGTAAGAAGAAACCTGTCACAATACTTTCCTAGCCATAGAAGTCTCCTTATGCCTATAGATCTTTAACTTCAGTCCTACCAATGAAGAAGAACCTAACCTTCCAGGGACCATCATGTGCCAGGCCAATGCTACAGCACAATTTCCCTTTCCATGAGCTCCTGGATAAAGAATGCTTCTAGTAGGGTACGAGAGTCTTACTAGCAGATTGGTACCCTTTTTATTACTTCAGCAACCCCAAGACTCTCCTACTCTACAACTCTGTCAAGAGATGTGTTCTACATAACAGTGGCATGGGAATGCTCATTACAACACTTGGAAGGAAGGATCACAGAAGGAGAGCTTACACTAAAGACTTTAGAAAGCCATATAGAAATCTTCTATTTTATGATATGTATATCTGTGTGTGTGCGCATGTGTGCACACACACACACACACACACACACACACACACACATGTTCTAACTTCACTAAAGAAGAAACAATTACTCAAGGACCACCAGCACAGACCTCTGGGAGTTCAACAGTATGAGATAAAGAAGAGCATCACTGACTTAGAAACACAGTTCTCATTAGTGGAAACTGAATAGTTACAAAAAAGAATGGAAACAATAGTTCTTTTAATATAGACTAATAAATAAAAGATGAAAGGGAAAACAGTTTTACAAAAATACAAATTTCCCAGTCTTAACAATAGATCTCAAACAATAGAGGTGAGGAGAGAATTTAGATGCTTCATAAAAACAGTTAAAAATATAAAATTTATTAATATTAAAAGATACAAATTTATTGATCTAGTAGTAGGAAAGAATGTGGAGTTGATATGCTATTCAATAGAAAATTGGCTAATATTTTTGCAAAATCTATCAAAACCCTAAACCTGAAGATTTGAAAACTGGAGTGTTATAGTTGGAAGAACATTCACCTGCTAAAGGCTTGCAGGTTAAAAGCATGGTCACTGTTTTATGATCCATTGGGATCTGAGAGAAAGCATAGAGGATGAGGCCTAGTGAAGCTAAATTTGGTCACTGGGAACACTGCCTTGTAGAGAACTCTAGGATTCTACCTTCATGTCTTCTCTTTCTTTTTTAATTTGTTGCTAAAACAAAGTGAGGCAGCCTTCTTTGACATATGCTACCCCCCACAATGTGTCCTCTTATGTCAGTTCTAAAGATGATAGCATCAAGTAATCATAGACTACAACCATGAACCCAAAATAAGCTTTTTAATAGAATGGACCAATCCCAGCTGGTTGTCATAGGAACAAGAAGCTTGTTGGCATACTGAGTATACTCAAATACAGAAACATGAAAGTAAAGCATACATTAACTTCTGAAAACTAAAGAAAAAAATAAAGCAAAGCTAAAATTAAAGAAAAAACAAGTTAGAAATGATCTATTACTTACAGGAAATGGTAGAAGGTATCTCATCAGAAACTGTGAAGTTCAACCAAGAGCCATGATGATACCCTATATTTGTGGGTTTCTGAGCCAATCCTCACCAACTTAAGTGGGGGAATCTCATGCTTGGCACTAGGTTTTTATTTGGCTTCAGGGAGGAGCATTAATACCCTGTGTAGAGTAGTTCCATTTAAATTCTTACATATGTACAGTTTTTCCAGGAATCTTATAAAATTTTGGGTTTCTATATGCATTCTTAGTGTTGGAAGAGACTACACACTTTGGTAACAAGACATGTAGACTAATACTGTTGCTGATTTGGAAGTCTCTACCTTTGGATAGCTTTCATAGTTCAGGAAGGTACTGTGCGGCTGCCTGGGGAGAACAGCCATCAGCAGTTTTACAGAGCTGCAAACTCCACAAGCTACACTGAATAGGCTGACAAGATAAGACACTGAGTGCAATAGTGGCATAAATGTAATAAAAGTAGCTGCTTTCTGATTGGATTTAAGGCATATTCACAGAAGGAAAATCATGCCTGGCACAGTAAAGCTCGCCAAAAATTCTTATCTGGGAAATTTTCAGGCTCAGGGGTCAGCCTGTTACTATTTACTGAATACATTCAGCAGCAAACTGTCATGAAAATATGTATCTCTCTACCCTTAGCTTAACTTGACCTTCAGTCCTCATCTGATGCTTTTCTTTATGTGGTGGAGGATAGTTAATTCAGAGACTCACAAGTGATTAAAGGGTTAGCAATAAAGGTATAGAGAGTACTATGCGCTAAATGAGACATAAATTTTATTTACTCTCTCCTCAAGACTGAGAGAATATCACAGATGAGTGGACCAAAAGATTCTGAGTCAGAAGTCACAGTGAACTAGGTTGAAACACTATTTCCTGGATAAGACATAACTGTTGCCCTCCTAAATGCACAGGAGTTATTGTTTCCTGAACAAGACACACACAAGGTCAAGCCAGTTAACATTGCAGCATTAATGGAAAAGAGGTACCTGAGCTCCAATCCCTTGATGAAGAGCCCTTGACAGTCAATGGCTTCTAGTAGAGAGAGGCAGCTTTCATTACCAGCATGGCCTTTGGTAGATTGACACTCATACCAATGTGCATATGGGTAGCATGAATTTACTTGGTAATTTAACAGGGGTGGGACAGCGCATGAAGTTATCTGGGACATGTTGTGTAAGGACTCCAGAAAAGGGGGGATGAATATGATCAAAATACAATGTGTTCACAAATGAAATTCTCAAAGAGTAAGTAGAGGTATTAAATTAAAAGGAAACTATAAAGTGTAGAAAAAAAGAATATATTTTTTCAAATTCTAAATAAAAAATTGTTATAAAATTTCTATTTTTAGCAAAATTCTCCTTCTAGCATGAGTGGGCACTAAGGTCTTTTTTCACACAAGGAAAATAAAATATGTTGTCACTAACAGGGAGTCACCCTTAAAATCTGAAGCTCTTTAATGAACAGAAAGAAATAAACAAAGAAGAATTTGGGGGCCATAGGAGGAAGAAAAAAATAAAGAGCAAAATATAGGTAATACCATTTTTCTAAACCACACTAGTGATTAAGGTAAAAATAGTAACATCAGTGGATCCTCAAAGCAAGGATACCTAGAAAGAGGAGAGTAAGAGGTCCTAAGCAGATTTTAAATTTCTGTTCTTTATCTCAGAGCAGTGGAATATTAATTTATAAGACAAAAACAAAATGAATAATACAATTTATGTAACACATGATAAATAAAAATCAAGATGGACTCTTAAATATTTGACAAGTAACTCACAGGAGGTCATGAAGAAAAACAGCAGCAATCAAACAGAAAATAAAGAATAGATTATCTCTAATGTACTAAAAAATAAATCATCTTAATACACTTACCACAGGCAGAGAGAGACAGATAAAATTTTAAAATCAACCCAATAACTCGTTGTTTAATGTGCTGTTTACAAAGAACCACAAATTCAATGGCGCTGGTAGGTGAAGAATAGAAGAGTATGGAAAAGTGTAACATGCAAACCTAAGTTTTAAAATCCCAAGGGTGGTTACAGTAATTTTATGTAAAATAGACATATTACATAATGGCAGAAGGATCAACTTCCAGGGAGATACAATGGCTTTAAAATGTGCACCAAACAGCAGAACATTAACAATACAGGAAACAAGAGTGAATTAAAATGAAAAGAAAATGCACATGCCTGATAATACTGCTAGAATAGTAATGAGAATTAAATTTTCCAATTTACGTTGTTAAATGTTAATATTAGAAGATGACAAGAAAATGACTCAAAGAAAGCAGGAAGAAAGGGCAAATAAAGAGCAAAACCCAGTGAATTTGAAAATAGAAAAATGAATTAAGCAAAAAAATCTTTACAAACAAAAAATAAACAAAATTAATTAATATATAAGAAGGACAAAAAATCCCAGAAAATGCAAAACATTGAAACCAGGAATAAAACAGAAATTATTACAAATTCTATAGTCATTAAAAAAGACAATGCTATCTACTCTGGGATGGTCTTTCTCTACATTGTGAAGTGTTGCTACGACTGGTCAATAAAAAGCTGTTTTAGCCTATGGTAGGAGAGGCTATAGCCAGGCAGAAAATCAAGGAGAGATACAGAGAGGAGGAAGACAGAGTTGGGGCAGAGAAGCTGCCCAGAGAAGCAAGATGTAATGAAACGCAAGTAAGCCACAAGACACGTGGCAATATACAGATTAATAGAAATGGTTTGAGTTAAATTGTAAGAGCTAGTTAATAATGAGCCTGAGCCATAGACCAAATGATTTGTAATTAATATAAGCCTCTGAGTGATTATTTTATATGTAGCCATGCGACCTTGGGTCAGAGAGATTCATCTAGTCAGCAGGCTAAGTGGGATCCAGAAACTTCCAGCTATAGCTATCAGCTTAAGCTGATATTTGCCAAGCTTAAATTTGACAAAAGAAATTAGTAATAACTTGGATGGATGCAATCACCTAATGTACTTATTGACATATAGAGAGCAGAGCATGGGTTCACAGCAGCCTTTGCTTCCTTGGGAAAGGAAGCATTTGAGCCCAAGTCCCAAGATGAAAGACCCATGCAGGAGTCCTTCTTCCTAAATACTAACAATAAATGTGTAGAAAGACAATACTATTTACAATGATTGTAAAGAAAATGAAATACTAAATATAACTTCCTAAGGTATAACTTAGCATGAAAGTGCCTACGGTGTATATGTGGAAATTAAGAGAAAAATAATTGAAGAAAAAAATATGTGAAGACGTGGACCCTTTTGCTTAAACACGTGTCTATACACACAAGGAAGACTGACACCACTAGCTATTAAACCAATGGAAATTCAAACTAGTGAGATATCCCTAGATATCTATTGGAACAGAGAATATGTTAACAATACTCAAGATTAAAGACTAATGAAATCTGAAGAAATGAGCCGCTCACATACTGCTGGTAGAAATACAAAAGGTTTCCTTGGGGGAACTTGGCAAATTGTACATGGGCCTCTCTTTTCCCCTTGTTTCTTAAAACAGTGTGTGAGCCCACTCTAATTATTTAAAGGGGTTAACTGAAGAAACTGAAGGGAAATTAAAATAAATTAGTAGTGAAAGTGGTACTTGGAAAGGCAGAAGCAAACAGTGTCATCTTGTACCTCATCCCGCCCAGACTTTTCTCTTTGTTTTAAATGCACTATGGAATGAGTCCCATTCTTTGTGTAGCTAAATGTAGTTCATGACTGAACAATGGGTGTGGGAAAAAGGGTTGGTCATTGCTTGGTCCATAGAGACTCCACACTCCACTTTACTTCTTCACTTGCTTGGTCTACAAAAGCATGATGACTTTATCATTGACTCACCTTGGGGGGAAGATTGATGATATGAATACAATTTTGGAATTTACACAGTAAAAGAAAATACTTATTCATTAAGCCACAGAACTGGAGGCTACCAGGACAAGTTAATTCATATGCTCATTAGTATCAGTAATCAATTCTGACTTTTCTGAATCATTCTACATCTTGTTCAGACATATTCTTTTTCTGGTTAGGCAATGTAACAATGGCTTCTAATTTTTATTGAATCTCCATTCTGTAATTCCAAGTTTATTATTTTGTATTATTGGGATATAATCTCTACTTTGTTCCAAGAAGAATGAAAAACACGTTAAAATCAAATAATTTTTGAAAGGAGATAAGAGTATGCAATGAAAAAGTGATAATGAAAAATTTTAAGGGTGAGGTAACTACATAAATATATTTTGAACAAATCTATGTCCATGCTTTATTTTAATTTCTATATGCAACGTGATAGGAGTATAAGACATATCATAAGATTTATTTTCATAACCTTTGAAAATTAAGGTAAAATCATGTATGTTAGAAACTGATCAGAGAGTATATTCCAGTGCTGACCCAGATGAAGCTTTTATAGCAAGTGGACAAAAGTGCCATCACAAATTAAAGTCCCATCATCTACAAATATGAAATGATAAAATCAAAGGAATTGTAGGTGTAAGTGGGCCTCATTGGTTTTTACTCATCATTAGCTTTCCCAGGCATCCTTAACAGCAGCTAAAGTATTTTCTGAAGTATATATTTAATCTATGGAGAAAAAGATCGAGTAGATATCTAGATTGTGATCCCCTTTGTCATCTAGCAGTTGTGGCAGAATTACTACTTATTAACAATTTGTGGGACTGTTTCCGAAGTTCTGAAAGGTTCAGAATGCACAGTAGATACAAATGCCTCTTTTAAGTGGAAAACAGACATGCAGGGCCCTTGAGTTTAGAGAAGGCGCTTCCAAAGAACAGACACGGAAGTTTGATGAGTGAACTGACTTTAGCTGCAAAAACAGTTGAGTGAGATTATTTGAAACCAGATAATTGTTCTTCATGCACATATACATAACTATGATATCTTTGCTAGAAAATATGAGCAAACCATAAAGAATTTCACATTCAGTCACTTCTAGACTGAAGAATTTGAGATGGACAACAATTCTCAATAAAATGCTTTTCAGTTTATTCATTTCTATCACTGTTCTTTACGTTCCCCCATGAGTTAAGGAGTTACATGTGACCCAAGATATTTTTCACGCCCACAAGGGGGACCCTGTGTGCCACGGCACCAGAGTACAGCACAGGTCTTACTGCTAATCAGCCATTTAGTTGCATTCATTTATTGCCATAAAACACAAGGAGTCATTTCCCATTTCCTTCGCCTCACCTGTGAATCCAGGCTGACAGATACAAACATAGCCTGAGGCTCCAAGGTAGCTGAAGGAGGAAGGCAGGCCAGCAATGTGTCCATATAAATCCTCCGAGGACAGTTCGGCACATTCACCCCCAAACTGGCAGGGGTTGCTACTGCATTCATTTATGTCCATTTCACACAGGGCACCTGTGTATCCTGCAGGATAAAAGTTCAGAGAAACTGCTGAGCCAAAGCTTGGGAAACGCCAGGCACACGTCTGAGAGGAGGCTGACCACTGTGTTGGTGCCAATTAGCAAGATGCCCACCCTCAAAAAGCTGGCGGGGAGCCGATAAAAGGATGCTACATGGAAATAGATTCTAGTAGCAATGGATAAGAGGTACATAATAAATTCTAGAAGATGTGTAATTTTGTTCAATATTTTTAGAACGGTTTCATTAGTAATTTCAAGATAACTGTAATTTAATTTGAACGCTACATGGAATGGGAAAGGATTTATACCAATTTAGCAAATAATCCTTTTAAAAATGAAACCATTTAAGAGAATATGTGAAAAGTTAGCAGCATCCACATAGCCAACCCTAAGTCCCTATGCTGGCCAGATTTATGTCAATCGACGCAAGCTGGACTCATAGAGAAAGGGGGAGCAAGCCAGTAACTAGCACTTCACCATAGTCTCTGCATCAGTCCTGCCCCCAGGCTCCTGCCCTATCTTTCTTCAATGATGGACTAGATGTGACCATGTAAGCCAAACAACACCCCCCAACTTGCTTTGGTTACGTTTCAACCCTAAGGTACCCCTTAAACTTCAGGGAACTAAAATAGAAAGTGGTACCAGAATAGTGGGGGAGAGGATCTTGATGATAGACCTGACGGCAATTTGCAGGGAGGATTACAGAAGGACTTTGGGACTCTGAACTGTTTAGTGTTCAGAGATGGGGGGCTGTTCTGTGGGAGCCTGGAAGATAAGAATACTGAGCGAACAGCAGAAAACGGGGCCTGTCTTGTGATGTTTCAAAGGGAGATTAGCAAGTCTCTTAATGACTGTTCGCTATTTTGAGTTAAGAATCTGTGGTTCTGGTTAACTGGGGCTGAAGATTAGCAAGATACCAGACAGCTGAAGACAGGTTTTTGCTTTATTGGGACAACTGATGCTGGTCAGTTGGAACTGAGAAATTAGCGATGACTAACAAGAGACCAGCATCATGGAGGTGAAATCTTCTGAGAAGTGTTTCCTTAGCATCAACACGTTCAAGCTGTGCTCCAGAGGTGATCAATATTATATTTTATGCCTGCAGCCGAACTTGGTAAGAAAGAGTCCTCATGGTTCTGGTTTTGAAGGCATGAAGGTTCATAGAGAGCAGCTGAGATCTGGCACGATGTGGCAGGGCTGGCAGAGTCAAAGAAAGCCCACAAGAGGCTATTGGTGAGAGTACAGCACAGCTGCATTAGATCCCAGCATTTTGGAAATGTCAGAATAACAACAGCAGATGTGGAGTGAAGCCAGCCAGGGCTTAGGAAATTGAGTGTTGTGGAGTGAGCAGAGCCAGGGGAGTGACCAAGCCTATCTGAGGAGCCCAGAAGATCATGAGTGGATTCCACATACTAGACATTGAAGAATTTACCTCATTGGAGTTTTGTATGCTTTGACATGATTGTGACTACGCCCTGATCCTTTCTTTCTAAAATAAGAGAGTTTTAAACTTATTTTTAATTTTAGAAATCAATAGTTATGTAAATTTTTATTTTAAAAGTAGCTTTGGATTTTAAAAGAAATTTTAGATATTTTAAAATAGAATTAACTTTTCCCTTTTTTATTATGAATAAAGGCATATTTTTTATTCATGCATCCCCTTGTTCAAGCTCCCTTTCCTCTCCAGTCCCTCCCAGTCACTCTCTCTTCTTGCCATCTCTTTATCTCCTCCCCAGCAAGGGCAGGAGGTCCCAAGGTTAATTCAGCATCCACTCCAGGCAGATGCGCTTAAAGTATTTAATTTTGTAAGACTGTAGGACTTTTTAAATTTGTAAAATGTTTATATTGTGGCATTTATATTAAAGTGGGATCTTGGGGATAATCAAGAAAGAAAAGGTTGTGGCTTAATAATGATGTGTGCAAAATTGACAAGGGGTCAAATTGTGTTGGCTAGGTTTATGTCAACTTGCCCCAGACTAAAGTCATCAGAGAGAAAAGCGCAAACCAGTAAGCAGCTCTCCTTCATCAGCTTCTGCCTCCAGGTTCCTGCTCTGACTTCCTTCAGTGATGGACTAGATGGGAAAGTACTAACCAAATAAGCCCTTTCTCCCTAAATTATTTGGGTTATGGTGTTTCATCATAGCAATAGAAATTCTAAGGTCAAAGGAAAGTCAGAGTTATCACCCAGCATACAGAAGTAAATTATCTTACACCTTCAGAGATCCAGGTAGCTCATTTTGTTGTGGTCAAGGATTTTTTAAAAAGTGGCTTACCACTAGATAAGAAACTAAAATGTCAAACACAAAAGAAATTTTCCTATTCAATTTGCTTCTCCTTCTCCTACAGGTATATGTGTATCTATAAAAAATAGCTTTATTATGTGTGGATAGGATTTTAATATTAGAGAATTGTATCTCATGTGTCCTTCATGGCTTGCTTTGTTTATGCCTGCTTTACTCTAGCTAAAAAAGATCTAACTCATGCTAGATACCAGTAGGAGTCCCAGCAATGTGATGTGCTGTGGGATAAGCATTCACTTACAGATTTTAATGCATTTTACATTGCAGTGCTGTGTGGCCTGACAATGGAATTTGTATGTTATAGGTTGTGCACTTTCATCATTTTGTCCAAAATTAACAGATGCCATGAAGGTATTTTCACAATTACTATATCACCAACAAGTGGATCTGAATGCCTATTGGGCATTTTCTATCACCAAATATAAATTTTTCAAAATATGTTGTTTTAGTTACATTTTTTGCTAGTTACCACCTAGTTTAGTATATTTAATCCCCCCAAATGTTTGATATCATTTTCCTGTTTTATCCATTAGGAGCATTTTCTTCTGTGCTTGTGCTGTGTGTCACGCTAGTCCCAAAATGTGAATGTAGTGGAATGCTGCCATGACGTTGGTGGCTACCTAAACATTATCAGCTACTTTGTAAGCTGGTGAGACATTTTTATGGAGTCTCCTAAGGGACACAACCTACAACACAAGTGACATATGTAATGTCAACTTAAGTTCATTGAGAAAGTTATTTTTATCCTAAATCACAAAATTTGAAAATCAAAATATAGTG
Organism: Sigmodon hispidus; assembly: GCA_004025045.1. Taxonomy (NCBI): domain Eukaryota; kingdom Metazoa; phylum Chordata; class Mammalia; order Rodentia; family Cricetidae; genus Sigmodon; species Sigmodon hispidus. Next base: position 51,994 of record PVIH01007549.1, read on the forward strand.
CTTTTTCACTTTAAAATAATAAAAAATGGCTTCCTGTTTTCACAGGGCATAAAATTCAAGATCCTTAATATGACCTCAGTAGACGGGCTCTTTCTATCCCAAGAGCCCTTCCACATCCAGCCATCTCACATCCTCTTGGAGGAAGCTTCCTACCCCACAGCCTTAACAACGATCCCTTCCCTTCTGAAAAATTCTCTTCCAAGCCTTCTCTTGGCTAACTCTTCATCCATTTTCAGACTTTACCTCATGCTTTTCAGGATGACTTGGTTTCCTGTCCTGTTCCTCAGGCTTTTTCTTCCATTGCTCTTTTGTCAACTTTTAACGATGTGTTTATTTGCATGTATAGCTGACTGCCTCAACAGATTGTCAGCTCCACATAAACAGGACTGTGTGTATTTTATTCAACACTCCACTACCCAGCAATACATAAATAGGTGACCTTCAATCAGTGACTGAGTGAGAATAAATAGTACTAATTAATGGTTAAAATGACAACAACTTAAATTATAACCGGCTCAGTGTATAACTAGAGAATTAACTATTAATGCACCAGTAATGAGAGTACAATATTATTGCTCATTTTGTAATACTAATAAAAACTTGAGTGGATCCTATTTCAAATAATGACTACAATATAAATTGTCTTGAACCACAGTCTAATATATTTATTTCATGTAACCCTTGGGGCTTTTCTCAATAATCTGAAGAAGAAACTCAAGCATTGAATAAAGGAACATTGGGAAAAAAACATGTCAAATAGAGTCCTCACAATTCTTAATGGAGAGCTCCCCAAAGAACCCTCAAAGTCTCTTCAATGATGATGTCTGCCTTTAAAACCCTTCTCCTTCTTGCTTACATACTTATAAACTGTTACTAAACAATACTTTTTGAAATAGGTTGCTATGTATCAGGATTTTTTTTTTTAACTACAGTGAACTTTCTGGAAAGAAATGCATGGGCTATTTGTAATATTCTTTTTGTCTAAGAACCAAGACTCTCACACATCAGCCAAGTTAGGAAGAGATTTAGAGCTATAATAAATCCTTCCCTTCTTTTCCGGCTCATGCATTATCTCATTGAATCTGGAGCATGGGGGGAATTTTGATTTATGTGTTTGCTGGTCCTACCCACACCACCAAGGCTCTGGGGGAATTTTAGTTGCTGTTTCTTTAACCAGATATAAATAGATTCCTTCAGTCAAGACCACAGTCAATATTTTTAACAAGTATCTCTATAAATCTTTGTACAAAGAAACAACATGATACCAAATCAGATCTTTTGAGGTTTTAATTTTGTTTTTGTTTTGTTTTGTTTTTTAACATATACAATCACATCCGAGTTTCAGAAAAATGTCTGTGAAAAACATTTAAGTTGATAGATACTTCTCAATTAATTTTTTATTTTTGAAATAAGGACTTTAGACAATTGTAGTAGTGATGTTTGCTGATATCTGATTAGAATCACATTTACATTCTTTTTACTTATAAAGCAGCTTGTGGCATTAAATCTCATTCTATAAAACAGGGAACCAAGGTTATAAAGATATTCTTACTTTTTTAATAGCCCACCATCTACACAGATTCTTAATATGCTGAATTTCCCTATGTCATTATCCACCCATAAGACGCTCTTGGACACTGTTAGTTACTACTTCATAGATGTGATGGTAATACTTAGAGGAACAAAGTAACAGAGGGAGGAATCATTTGGATGCTAGTTTCAAGTATCTCCTAATCCATCACAGTAGGGAAGGCCTGGGGGAGGTGTCTAGGCAGGTCTGGAAGAACACTTGCTAGCAAGTACAAAAGGTTATAATGGTCTTTGAAGAACTACTTGTTGGGTACCACTTCTGCCAGCTGAACTCTACTTCTGCCAGCTGGGTCCCACTTCTGAAATGTCGCCTGAGTTTGTGCAGTGGGGAACCAACTATATTTAAATTGTAACAATAACCCATGCTTTCCTCCACACCCTACAACTGTTATCTTAGTTCTGGCATGTGGCTCTGTTCTATTCAAATGTCTCTTGCATCTTTGGTTTTATTTCCCTTAACCAGCTTTCACTAAGCTGTAATAGAACTCTTGGTAAATGAGAAGATTGAGTTATGTGTCTTACTTAGGTTTTCTATTGCTGTGAAAAGACACTATGACCAAGGCAATGCTTAGAAAGGAAAACATTTAATTGGGTGACTCACTTATGGTTCAGAGGTTCAGTCCATTATCACCATGGTGGAACATGGCAACATGCGGCAGACATGGTGCTAGAGAAGTAGCCGAGAGTCCTACATCTAGCAGGAAACAGGATATGGTCTGTTTCACTGGACATGACTTGAGCATATATGAGACCTTAAAGCCTGTCCACACAGTGACACACTTCCTCCAACAAGGCCATGCCTCCTGGAAGAACCACTCCTTTTGGGGGCCATTTTCTTTCAAACCACCTCAATCTGTAACTTCCCTGACTCATAATTTGTAAGGTAAGCAAGTATCTCTGAGATCTGTCTCCCGTTCTTCCCATCTGCTTCTTATTGATACCGTCAACATAGTCAAATGGTTTTGAACAGTCACCCAAAAGTTCCACAGCAGGATGCAGCTCTTTCTATGTGAGCCTAGCACATTTTATGTTTCTTTCCTGTCCTTTCTTCCTTCCCTCCCTCACTTTCTTCCTAAAATAAATAGTATGCAGCTTCATACTAGTAAGGGCATGAAATGATCAGCCTCTTAAGTTTACTAACTAGTTAGTGTTTATCTAGTTTTCCATGTGGTGAGCTGAGCTAAGATCATTATATTTATTACTGGAGTGTTTTTCTGAAAACAGCTCAAAGAGGTGGATATCATTATCAGCATTCTTTTATAAGTAAGAAAATCAATCTGAAGAGTGGCTAAGATATTTGTCCAATGTCTTTTAATCATTTACGATATATTTGCAGTTATAGTTTCTAAATGGTAATATTCCCTTTATTATAATTTCATTTTTGCACCTTAATATACCCAAACTTGTATTTTTGGTATACTATATCTCTATCAAAATCAAATATATCCTTTGACTCCCAGATTATGAAAGATTGATTAACTGCATGAATTGTCTAAAAGACAAGACAAACTCTTAGAATTGTATTTTATGTATTTCTGGTGTCTGAGAAGAGGTAGATGAAAAGAAAAGATCCCAATGAAATGTTTCTTCATAAAAACTATATGGAATTCAACTGTCCACCACTGTGTTGCAGAACCTAGAGGTTCCAGTCATTGGGGCTGAGGTTACTTCACTTAAACAGTGTATAGTTTAGTACCAATACTGTGTGGACCATGAAAACTCCAACTCAGTAAGTAAAGTCAAATAAAGTGCTGGCTTAAAGCCCTTGAAGGGAAGAACGTTAGTTAAATTTCTAAAAGAAATCTGTTTCTAGTCCAAGTGAAAAGAAAAACAATGATAAAGTATTTGTCACTTACCAGGCCAGCAGTGACAAATGTAGCTGTTAACAGTCTCTTCACAGGTAGCATTATTGTGACAAGGCTTTAACAGACAGAAAGGTATCAAGGTCTCACAATGGGTTCCCGTGAATCCACTCCCTGTGCACTCACAGTGGTAGCTAGATAGTAAATGAAAATTTTATGTCAACTCTTGGTCATCTTGAAATCAACCTTTTTTATTCTGTCTCTATTTGTCCATCAACCTGACCCCAATGGCTTATACAGCCTTTATATTTATCTTAAAAGCACCATGGAGTTATCTCTGTAGACCTGAATGGTTGTGTTTCCACAACAGCACCTTATTATTGATTTTAAAAAATGACAGTAAAGCTTCAAGCAACATTGTTTGGAAGCCAGTTTCATGATGTGTAAATTGAAGACTTAGGTCATAAGATCAGAATGATGATTAAATAAAAATAAAAGAATAAGAACAACATCTCAACTATATCAGGGTAAGAGGTTATTATTAAATTGTATAAATATATAAAATTACTAGTATTTTTAAGGTAGCAATTTTCACCAAATAAGGTTTATTATAAAAAACTATTCTTTAACTTAATAGAAGCACTCTTAAATATATTGTGATTATGGTGTTTGTTACATAAATATTTTAATTTTTCTGTTTCTAATCATTCATTGACTAAAACTATCTCACAGTGACAAAATTCAATCTAATGGGGTGAGTTATTGATGTTTTATTTATGAAGGTTCTTAATTTTTATTTATCTATTTATTTTTAGAAAAGTATAGACTCTCATCACAGGTTCATTATTTGGTTGAAAGGAAAAGTCAAATTAAGACACAGGGTATTATTTAATCTTGTGTTTTATATTTTTTAAAAAAGAAATGTTTAATCTTACTCTTCTATTTAAAAATCTTAATATCTTATTAAATAACTTATTGATATATTTGAAGCACACATGCTTTTCATTGTATTCATCTGGAGTTTTAGTCATTTTGAAATTAGATTTGAAGTAAGTTATGAATTTCTTTTTTTTGTATGTGTGCAATTGGGAATTGAACCCATGGCCTTGCACACACTAGGCATGTACTCTACCACTGAACTAAATCTTCAGCCCCATGTCTGATTCATTAAAAAGGGGAAAATGATTTTATATCTACTTTTACAAGAAATTAATGATGTGAACTCATGGGAACATCTAACATCTCTTTACTTCAGATTCCTTATTACAATTAAAGAACAGTATATATTACAAGTGGGGAACAGTAATGCTTCCCACAGGGCTGTTATCAAGTGAGGGAATTCTAAGTTCAATGCAATTAAACATTGCTCTGCACTTGACAATTCAGTATTCATGGTTTAAGCAAGTATAAAAATGTTCTTTATAGGGATATATTATTTGATCTGAACTCAGCTATCACTATACAAACTAATTATATTTATCAAACCAAGATATAATGTAGTGTTTCCTTTTTCTTCAAAAACCAATGAGAGACTTATATTTGAAGAGAATTGAGTTATACTTTCTCATGATTACACTTTCTCCAATAAATTCATCCAATTCCCCAAACATCTGGAAAGCCCAGATATACCATTTTAATATCATTACTCTTGCAACAGCATTTACAGACAAATTCTGAAAGATTTATTTTTCTATTTGATTTATTTGCTTATTTTCATAAATATAAACCTTATGTTCACAACTTTAACAATTGATAGCATTGCTTTTGCAATTTCCTTATCTATAACAGGTTCATTACATGGAGTTTAAATGTTGGTATTTTTCTATGACATATGATTTCTCAACCCTTACAAGAGTGACTTGGGAAGCTTTTACTCATATGTCCACCAATTTTCTTTTTTTTAGTAAAATCAGAATTCTTCAACTTTTCATTACTTGATTTAATTTGTGACTCAAATGGAGGCTATGAGAACTTGAAATTCACCACCATTGTGCTTGGTGTCTGTAAGCCCATCACTCATCTCTAGAACACTTACCTGTTTTCTCCATCCACGCATAGACCTCCATGGAGACATGGCTGACTGGCACATTCATCAAAGTTGAATTCACAGTGATCTCCAAGGAATCCAGGTGCACAGTCACAGGAGTAAACCCCGAGAGCATCCTGACATGTGGCACCATGTAGACAGGGCTGGGATCCACATTCATCAATTTCCAACTCACAGTTCACACCTTTGAGAAAAGCCAGCACAGAAAGCCAGAAAAGTTTTAGCAAAGTGAAAATATTTTAGCTGCTTGGCAATACTTTATTTACCAAAGCACTTGTCAAATGTTATGTTACCCAAAATAATTTTCCTCCTCTACTCTAATTGCTATTAACTCCGTACACTTGTGGGAAGTTGCACACAGCAGAGCAGCTGTCACTAGTAAGGGCTGCTGCCTACAACAGCTTGTGGCTTTTTTGTCTTTGGAAACAAATAAGTTATTTTTAGAACAAAATTATTGTTAACTGCACTTTTGTTGGAATATGAAACTGTACTGTTGGTTTTCTTGGTTTCTTTCATTATTTCAAAACACTTAGTTTGGTTAGACTGCATACAGAACAGGGGATAAAAGCCCAGCCAGGCTGGGTTGGTGTCAAAGCACAGACAATTACTGACTCTGTGTTGCTGTTGATTTGCATAAAGACTTTAAAAGCATAGAAGAGGACCTTCTGTCGTTACCCATCCTTTATTACTGTGGTTCTGACCCAGGATAACAAATCATGCACTAAAACCTTGAAAGATTTCCAAAGTGACTCAGAGGTAGTACTAAGTTTGACTTTGCTCTCTTAATTTTTTTTTAAAATATTTATTATGTATACAGTATACAGAAGAGGACGCCAGATGTCATCATAGATGGCTGTGAGCCACCATGTGGTTGCTGGGAATTGAACTCAGGACCCCTGGAAGAACAGTCAGTGCTCTTAACCTCTGAGCCATCTCTCCAGCCCCCGCTCTCTTGATTTTTAAATGCAGTAAAAATGTTCCAATATTGTATAGTATTTATAACCATCACTGGATTCTGTAAATACCCAAATTAATAAGTTATCAACCTATAAAATTTGACTTGCTTTTCTTTTTTTTACTTTGTTTTATAAGAAAAGCATTCTATCAGTAAAAATGGAAAGTTGTCCAATAGCATTAGGCCCACCTTCATTTCCCTTTGTGATTCTCAACATTCATCCTCTGGTGTCACTAACCATCCTCTCTCTTTATCACCTAAGATGTGATTCCCTAAAAACCGCAAATGTTATTATGTCAATACTTGCAAAAAGTTTTTAAATAGCTTTGCCTATAAAGTAAAGTTACTTTATAATTCATTCGCAGCTTCTAACAGATGGAAGCCATACTCCCTGCTGTGTGTGCTTGTGATGATATGATCTGTTCGCACAAGCATGTGCCCCTTGCTAATGATGCTTCCTTCATCACTCTACTTTCAAAGAACTGGGCTGAGTGGAACAGGGGTCTGGAAATTACACTCACCTGCATCTTTAAGCCTCTGATGCTGCCTCACCATCCCCTCAAAATGCCCTGTAATATCAATGTATTTGTCATATTATTTTACTTCTCTCTCCTCTGGAATGGTGATCTCTTTGATGTCAGTGTTTGCTATTTTCGGTGGCATTTGATACAGCTTCTTGAACAAAGGATATGATCAATTAATTTTTGATGAATGTTTGCTGCAACTGTGTGGCAATCTGTTTCTTTCTCCTGAACAATGAGCTGACCAACCAGGGCAGAGTATCTAGGTGCTTCGGTAAAGCTGGGTCTACTGTCCCACGAGAGCAGGGAAGTCAATTTATGGCTCTGACAAACATTGAAAACAAATCACGTTTTCTCAAGGACTGTTCTAAGCTTCGATACGCATTTGAAGATATTTGTCGCTTATGTACCTTTTGACAACTGGAGATCTGTGTTAGTGTTCTGTGCCACTAGATAATACACATCATGTGTTATCAGTGTGGAGCAGGTCTCACACCAGATGCTGTCTTGATCACTCGCTGCAGCAGGCAGAGAGCACAGGACACATAAAGGGTGGCCATGACAAACCACCAGAAACACCTTACCCATTATCTGCAGAGCCCATGCTTTGGAAATCATTATGCTCCAGGCTTATAAAGCTTAATTTCAGAATCCTCATTTTATATGTGGTCCCAATGCATTCTATGTTTCTTTAGAATAAGAATTATGCTTCCTAGTTATGGGCTTCTTATGTAAATCTATTATACAGTTATTAATGTATGTCTCTGACATGAATGTCTATGCACAGAACACAGATAACTCTCAGTTTTGTTGCTGTTATAAACAGTTTTGTCTACCCACCCACACACACACACACATGCAACAACAAAGTTTTGACCAGAATGCAAATAAAGGCCATTGAACTTCAACCTTTCTTGGTTGGGGCTCCTTTATCTCCTGCATTTGTTTTTTTGTCTGAGCTACAACTTCAAGTCCTATGTTGAAGAAGAGAGTGGAAGTAAGAGAGTTCTCAAAAGACAAATTACAGATGACTAACAGAACTTTTAAAAAATATTTAACATCTTTAGCCATCAGGCAAATTCAAATAAAAAAAATTGGGGATTTCTCTTAAACACAGTCAGAATGCTGATTAAAAATGATAATATATTCTAGAGTGAATATGAGGTAAAGGGGGTACTTATTCAGTGATGGTAGGTGTGCAAAACTGCATAGCCTCCTTGGAAATCAGTATGTGGATTCTCTAAGAAGGTATAGACAGACCTACTTTATTGTCCAACTATACACTCTTGGGGATATGCTCAAGTAACTCTCCATTCTCACCTATGCTCATTGCTGTTATGCTCATAATAGACAAGAAAGGAAACATCTTAGATTCTCACCAACTGATGAATGAATAATAAGATATGTACCATATTTATATAATAGAATATCATCCAGCTATCAAGAAAAATGGAATTATAAAATCCACAGGTAAATGAATAGTACTAAGTATAGTCGTTCTTAGTTAGATAACTGAGACCCAGAACAACAAATGTTGCATGTTTCTGTCAATTTATTGATACTTCATTGGGATACTCAGACTAGCATGTTTCATTTGAACTGTTCATGAAGGTCAGGAAATTAGTAAGTGGTAATGATAACAGTCTATTGCTGAACTGGAACTGGCCTAAAACACCACTTCTACCATATAGCTTTCATAGTGATTGAATGTGCTATGCTTGCTGTCAGAGAGGAAAAGTCAGCAACAGTCACACCCAGCTGAGATATCTGTGAGATACAATACTGGGAAGACAATACTCACTGGTAAAACAGTGGTATAGATTTAATGGGAGTAACCAGTTGCTTGCCTCTGATTGTCTTGGTTATTTCTCTTATTTATGTGACAAATTACCGTAACAAAAGCAACTTTTTAAAAGAGCCACTATGATGCTTACAGTTGAAGGGTACAGTTATCATGGTGGCAGACTCTTGAGGTAGCTAGTCCCATTATATATGCAGTCAGGAAGCAAAGAGTGATAACATATTGAGTTCAGCTAGCCTTTTTCTTATTGCATCTAGGACACAAACCCAGAAAATTGGTCTACCCAATTGTATAGTGGAACTTCTTACCTCAATGACCTTAATCAATATATTTCCTCACAAGCATGGTCAGAGGAAAATATAGTTAAAATAATCCATGACATGTGTGCCGGGAAGGTTGTCTCCTGGGTGATCCCAAATCCTGTCATGTTGACCCTGTATCAGCAACATTAGCATCACATGGGACCTTTTGACAAGTACATATTCTTGAGCCTCAGCTCAGATCTATGGAATTCAACACTGCATTTCCATGGGAAGTTCTTCAGATGAGTTTGATGCATGCTGAAGTTTGAACACATTATATGTTCATTAAGTTGAAAGTATCACTAGACATTTCAGTACGTTTTGATTAGAAGCATCAAAATTTCCCTAGATAAGTATCAAAAATATTCTTTCTTTGAAAGGTAAACCTTTTTCCTACTCACTGTCACGGCTGTATTTTCCTTTTATGCCAATGATAACTCTTTCAGGTGAGTTCCTAAAATTTTACACATGTACTTTTATGCCTTTTAAACTGTGGATTAAATTCAACTTTTAAAATATAATATTTTTGCATATTTTTGTTTATATCATAAAATATATCATGTGCTTTAAAAGTAATCTTAATTTGTATCTTATATGTAAAAATTAAAATTATGTGATTCTTATTTTAAAATAATTTACATACTTAAGATCTTTTTTGTGTGTATGTAGATGTTTTTTATGTGTATGAACACATATGCATAAGTATAGAGACCAGAAATCAACACAGGCTATCGTTCTAGATGCCCCCCCTTTTTGAGACAGAATGTCTCCCTAAACCTAAATCTCACTAACTGGCTGGCTTGGCTAGCCAATGATCTACAGGGAGGTTGGAATTATAGACCAGAACTATGACTCAAACAGAATTTTACCTGGGTGCTACAAATCCAAACTCAGGTCTTCATGCTTGCTCTGGCAGGCACTGCACCAAATGAGCCATCTCCATTGTCCTTCAAATATTTATTTTATAATAAAGGAACAGAATACTTTTCTATAGATTTATTTCACTGGAAATGTTAATACATGTTTTTCCACAATTTTTATTATCTAGTTGTTTTATTATCCAATTGGCCTTTCTTTACCCATTACAACTCGGTTTTTCTAATATTGCAAGCATCTTCATGGAGAAAGTATAGACTATTAATACTGTCAGTTTTAAGGAGGACCTCAATTGGGTAGAGATGCATTGCATAAACTTGAACTAAAAATCAAAGAGATGCTGCAAGTCAAAGTCCTTTTCGCTACAGAAAGCGTTAAGAACTTTGAGCTTCAACCGCAGCTGTTGCTTTATGCAAAGACTCTCACCTAGAGCTCCAGTTGGCTCTGCCTCAGCTCATTCTTGCAGCCAATGTATCACAGCTCATGAAGTACAGTAGTGTGCACAGAGGATTTGCTCAGTGTGAACCCTCTCCACATGCTGAGGCTCTTTCCCTGTCCTACCTCTCTGTCTTTTAAAATTTATTTCCCTTTCTTGCTTTGCTGCTCACAAGCACACAGAATTTTTCCACTCTGTAAACCCAGTTCTTTATGATCTCTCTAAATTCAGATGTAGCACAAAGCAGCTGGGTTACAGTAACAGCTTCCAAGATTCATTTGAAGATCTAGGTAGAGTCAGAGAACTCAAGAGCATCCATGCCTATTGTTCATGCTCTTCTTTTCCCTCATAACTTCTTCTTTCCTCTTGAATCAATCTAGGATTGGGATGCTGGGATTTCTTGTAATTGGTCCAGATTGCTACAAACAACAGTATCAATGGAATAGCTATGAAGTAGACCAACAATAAAAATCTCTAAATGAAGTTCATATGAACTTATTTTCTGTCTCCCATCCCTAGATATTTTTAGAATTATCAATTAATCTGACCCTCTGATGGTAGGTTCTGAATGTTTCTGTCTCCCATCTCTGGATATTGGTTTTTCAGCATGAGAGCCAAGACAGAGTACCAGAATACAGGCTACTTCTGTAGGTGATTACTGAAGTGATAAGCCTTTGACTGTACTCTGAGCAAACCTAGCTGACTATGAGTAGTCCTGGTTCTTATGGCCATATGTGTATTTCATATAAATTATATTTTGTAATTACATTTTAAATATAGCTCATAAAACAATGTGTTATAAAATTTTGCCTGGTTGCTTAGAAAATAAGAGAAAAATAAAGCCTTTTGGGAACAACACCATTTTATCAATGGACTAATTGCTGTATTTCAGTGTTTTATCAGACAAAGAACATTGGTTGTTTTGAGCCCAGAAGAAACATCATGTAACATACAGTGTAAATGAATTAATTGCAAAGAGAAGTGCATTGTTGGTAAAATTTCAACACTTTTATATTTTAAGTACCCTATTGTCTAAATTTAGGCTATAGAAAATATTCTAGTTAATGTTCAGCCCTAAGTAGGACATTTCATCCCATCTCTTCTAATGCTCAGAGAGCATTCAGAAGAGGGACTAGAAAGCAAATAATTGTTGGAAAATAAGGAGAGGGGCTGCAAAATGCCATCTTCTGGATAAGACACAGCCATTAGAGCTGCGGAATCCCAGCAGTCGGGGAAGCCTTTAGTAGAGCAGCAGCCAGGCAGAGACTCAGGTGGCCTTATGCCTCACTGCTGAACTATTCACTCCCAATAGAATCAGGAAGAGTGTGAGTCATTGTTTTCATCTGTGTGCCCACTAGTGACCCCAACAGATGCCAGTGAATAATTCCATTACAATATGCCCAGAGATGGTCCTGGTTTCACTAAGTAAGTCACAAACCCAAACAAAACAGAAAGTCATGAGTCCAGAAAGAGACCAGGTCTAGAGAAGGGAGGCATGGCAGGGAGGGGAGAGGAATAAGAATGAGTGGTGGCCAAGGGTAATTATAGACTTATATGAAGTTGTTAAAATTGACTTAATTTTTTAAAATGCAAAGAAAAGTCACAGAAACTTTGTAAGCAGTAAACATGATGTGCCATTATTCTGTCTTTCTAAGAGACAAACTAACTGGATTGTTGCTATTTATCCTCCATAGCACATTTAAGTACTAGGCCCTACAAATTTGTGCCTTGTCTTCCTAATAGGCTGCATGAAGTATTGGGTTTTGGACCATTGAGGGTAGGCCTGAGGCAGGACTGAAAAAATAAAAGGGCTGGAAAACCAGAAGTGTCTGATCCCGAAAGTAACCCCATGAAGCTCACGGACTGAATCCAAAGGCATTGGTCATTCTTACTGTTTTAAAGTTATGTCTTATTTTCAATTGAAACAATTGCAGATTTTCATGAATGTGATTGTTGTGTAATATTTTCTTTGTGTCCTGACAAAGACACAAAGCCTGGCTTTTTTGCCTGGCTAGCTCAGTAGAGCATGAGACTCTCAATCTCAGGGTCATGGGTTTGAGCCTCATGTTGGATGCTAGATTAACCTTATTAGTCTCATCAATAAAAACCAGGAGTCAGATATCAGGGTAATAACTTGAAAGATCAGAAAAGCAAAGAAACAGCTTCCAGGTAAAAGAATTTCTGACCTCTCTGGATCTTCTGCCTTCTCACTTCCTCTTTCCAGCTCCTGAGTGTTGGGATGAAAGACGCGAGCCTCCACCACCTGGCTTCTATGGTTAACTAGGGGCTATTTTGCCTTCTGATCTCCAGGCAAGCTTTATTTGTGCATTGTAGACTGGCAAAAGTACAAGCATTTACTGTTTCTCTTTCTGTGATGAGAAAACGTAAAATTCTTCTAATGGTTGGTTGAAATATACACTATTATAGAGTATAGTTCTTATAGAACTCTAAAATGTATTTCACTTACTAGCTGTCACCTGGTACTCATTTGCCAACACTTCCTTAGCCATGCTCCACCCTCTGCCAGTCTATGGCAGCCACCGTTCCTTACCCTGTTCTTTGTGGCAGCTGTTTTAGATTCCACATATGAGATTGGCTCTTTGAGCCTGACTTACTTTATGTAATGTCCTCTAGTCACATATACAATAGCCCCCATACAGAATACAAGTGACCAAGAGATATATGAAAAGATTGTCAACATTTTTGATTGTCAGAGGAATACTAACTGTGATATTATCTTACAATTGTGATTTTTGGCAGTGCTCAAAATGATGGGTGACAGTTAAGTGCTGGGAAAGTTTTTGAAGAAAGGGAACTCTATTTTGTTGGTATGTTTTGAATTTTGGAAAACAGTATGGAAGATCCTCAGAAACCCTGAAAATTTGTTTACTGTTTGATCCACTAAATATATAGCTTAAAAAATAAGTATTTTAAAGAGATGCTCGCCTTGTCTCATTCACTGAAGCATGATTCACAATAGTCAAGATGTAATAGCAACCTAACTATCCATCAGTTGACAGATAGGTTTTATTTAAATATGGCATCTATACACGAAGGAATACTACTTAACATTTGTGAAAACTGAATCTGAGTTTGCAATTATATAGAACTCCTACTAAAACGGCAATAGTGTTGATTCACTGAGTTTGTGATTTTCAGTATTTAGCAAGCTTTCTATCTAGTTATTAGTGCCTTCTAGGACATGGCCATTTTCATAAGTGATTTTATATATAACGTATATACATACATATGTATATAATTGAATATGAAAGGAGAAGTAAAACAATTATGTATTCAGAGTGCAGATGTAATAGAACTTACCAGAATACTCTTGAGGGCAGATACAAGTGTATCTCCCTATCTCATTGAGGCACACTGCCTCATTCATGCAGGGATCAGAAACACATTCATCTACTTCCAAGTCACAATGCCTGCCTTGGTATCCAGGCACACAGAAGCAAGAGTAGCCATTGATTCCATCCTGGCACACAGCTCCATTGTGGCAAGGGCTGGAAGCACACTCATTGTGATCTGTCTCACAGAACCTTCCAGTATAGCCAGCAGGGCAGATACAGACAGGGTGCTCAGGGTCTTTATGGCAAGTGCCTCCATTTTGGCAGAAGTTCCCTCCACAGGAATTGGTGGCAGTTTCACAGATCAGCCCACTGTAACCAGGAGGACATTGGCACAGGAAACTCCTTTGTCCTGGAATATTCACACAAGTGGCATTTCCTTGGCATGGACTGGAGAAGCAAGGGTCTTTCACATCTTCACAGTCTTGGCCCACATTATCGTCTATGTCTGAACAGCAATTGTCTTGTGGAAAATCCTTGCACATAGAACTATTTTGGCAAGAATTTGAGAGACACTTGGTATTGTTATTGCAAAATGAATCTAAAAGGAAATACAAAATATCAAGATTAAATTTGCAAATGGTTGAGGGTAAAATTCAAGACTACTCAAACATACTCATTATTGAAACACATCACTGGAAACTTTCTAATGTTGAGTTTTAATTCTTTACTTATCCAGAAGTTTTCTATAGTTGTTAGTAAGAAACTAAGATAGGGGCTAGGGAGATGCTTCAGTCAGCAAAATGCTCTCCTTGCTAGCATAAAGACCCAGGTTTAATCCCCAGAACCCCATATTCAAAAATTAAGGTTTGATAGCAGACAATTATAATTCCAGTGGTGGAGAGGTGGTGCCTTGAGTCTCACTGGCCTGTCAACCTAACTTAATCAATGAGTAGCAGGGCAATGAGAGACCCTGTCTTAAAAAGGATGGATGACATCAAAGAAATAACATTTGAGGTTGTCTTTGATCTACATACACATGTGTGCTCACTTCCACACTTGTGCACATGCACATACATAACTACACAGTTCAAGCATCCACACACATACACTCATGCATGCAAGCATGAACAGAAAGCAAAAATGACTTAGCTGCATTTCTTCTACATCTCCTTTTTTCAGCTCTAATTGCAGTTGAATAATGAGAATCCAACACTGTTAATATCTCCAGCTACTCAGAATTCTGATGCCCACCTACTCTCATTAAAGACTTTAGGAAATACTAGATGATTTCCAAAGTCATCGGCAAATCAGTTGATTAACTGAAACATACATTTAAGTGAATACATTTTCTTGATATATGACTAGCTGTTTAATCAGCGTCACTGTTTTGTGCTCTAAAAAGAAAAACATAGAAAAATCAAAAATAATAAAAATTCTGGTTATCTAATGGGGTATGCTGTGTTAAACATTCCAAGTCTTCACATAGCATTTCTCAATCACAGAGCAATACAAAATAGCTGCATACATTTCACATATTAAAATAGATAATATCCCACTGCAAATGTATTGAACTCAAGGATGCAAACTTCATTTTTCTGAAACTTTTTCTGTTCTAGGAATCTATTTTTTAAAATACAAATTGAAATAATGACTCAAGGAAAGCAATAATTCTATGGCTTTCTCTAAATTGATTGGATTCATTTCCAGTTTATCATCTGAAGCATTGCATGCTGGAGGACATAGAACATTCTAGAACTCCTGAGAAGGCTGTGTGTAATGATACCTATAACCTTAGTATACGATAAATGGAGCATGTCTCAATTCAAAACCAGCCTGAAGTATGTAATGAGACACTGTCACATTTGTGTATACACATACACACACAGAGGAAGTAATAAATCAGAATTATATGCCCAACCATACAACTAGTTTAATTTGAAGACAGGAAAATATTTAAGACCTCACAGGATCAAAATTTACTCTTTTGCTTGATTTTCAAGAAGATCCCAGGGGCCCATGAATGAAAATGACAATGAAACCAAGAAAGAAGACATTCATTCTAGAAAACGGGACAAAAACAAGTAGAGTTTTACTAAAGAAAGAAGCCCCAGCACCCCAGATGTGCCATCGGCATCCACATTAAACAGAGTGGAAAGTGGAGCCCTGTGAGGGAGGTGTCAGAAGAAAGTAGCAGTGTTCTATGTATGAGGGAACAGTAACACAAAGCAAAAACATACAACAAAAAACCCAAAAACAAACAAAAAACCAGACCAAGTCTAAAACTCAAAGCAACTTTTACTGCTATTAATTTTAGGAGAATGCTAATGAAAGAAAATGAAATCCATATAGGGCGATAAGTGAAATCAATATAAAAACTGAAGAGAAAATAAAATTGCAAAGTAGGAGAATAACACTTTGCCATAACGTAATACAGAGTTGTAACTGATGTGGGAGCAATAGACTTTAGTGGTGTGTGTGTGCGTGTGTGTGTGTGTGTGTGTGTGTGTGTGTGTGTGTGTGTATGTATGTGTGTGTGTGTAGAGAGAGAAAGAGATAGACAGCTGTCAAAGAATTAAATCAGTTTTGGCCACAGTAAGATGCCAATACTTTGCTTTGTTTTGCTTTGCTTTGCTTTGAGACAGGCTCTTTCTACATAGACCTGGCTGTTTAGGAATGCATTATATAGACCAGGCTGGCCTCACAGAGGTCTGCCTGCCTCTCGCTCTGGAATGAGAGGCTTAGCTCAGATGCTAATACTTTAGATATCTAAAGATGAAAGAAACTTCTAGGAAATATAAATGAAGACAAAAAGAAATAATTAGATGCAGAAATTGTCCTAGAGTGTAGACCTCTGACATAGGAAGCAGGTATGTACTTTATCATAGCCCTGGAGATTCCGAAAAGATTACTGAAATCAATTTGATAAAATATTTGAAAAGCAAACCTGGTGAGTTTAAATACAACCCATACCACTGTTCTGTTTCTTTGTACACTGTGACGTGTTTTTAGTGAGGACCCAAGCCTCAGACTTTCCTCTCCTGGTTCCTGATGTCACTGACACCGACTATGATGCAGGTCTGTGGATGTGTCTCTAGATGCTAATAGACCTTCTTACAGATACAGTTTAGCATAGATGCACTGACTAATGAGAACAATTATTTGTTAGAAAGAAAATTCTGTTTTTCAAATTTATAAAATAACTTCAATTTGCTACATTTTATTTGACATATTCTCACCTAGGCAAACCTTGGACTTCAACTCTTTGTGTCTTTGCTTTTAAAATATTGGTATTATAGGCATGTGTCACCCTGTCTGGCTAATCTAATGCTTTATTGAGATGAAAAAAATTCAATAATTAGACAAGCAGCTAAGGAAGTATAGGTAAGGCAAAAACTTAAGAGGGATGTTCATGACGAAAGGATCATGGCCACTCCAACTTTTTAATAATACTTAGGGGGAAAAAAAGTCACAAATGTTATTATGTAGCATACTATATTCTCTCAGTGAAAATGAAAACAATTTTAATAATTATTATATTTTATAGTCATATTCATAAATAATATTTAAATTTGTCTTATGGATTTATTTCCCAGGAAAATGAGCATAGCGAATTTGGCTTTCATATTAGCTTTCTAACTAAGAATAGGACATATCACTGGGTGGTTAAATGTTCAGAACAATACATAGGTTGCAGCATCCTTTCTTTGCAGTAAAGCTTGCCATCTACTGGCGGTCTAGTGAAATTCTTCAGCAAGGTGCCTTAAACTTTTCCCTTCCTGTTTTTGTCTCTGTAAGAGCAGCAGAATTCCTTCAAGGAAAGTGTCCTGTGTCCTGGTTGATTCCAATGAACACATCAGCAGTAAGCCTGGTTCAACGGAATCACCCAAAGGACCCTTGCTGTGGGCCCAACAGGGCTTGTTTCTCCTCCATGGAGATACCTGAAAGGACTCCGAGGGGCAGAACATGGCAAAAGGAGAAAAAAATAAATAAATAAAAAGCATTTCCTATAATTTTTATTTCTGCATTTTCAATTTCCATCTTAAAATGAAATAATTCTATTTGTTAAAAGGTAGGAATTAATTTTTACCAGTTTTAAAGATATTAAAGACTCATTTCTTTGCAAGCATGCATCAGTATATATTATTCTATAATTAATTTTATATGTAAAGCAGACATGTTGGCAGTTTAGATAGTTGTGAGGTGAGTCATATACATTCTTCTGGTGAATCAGGAATGTGTCTTTTTGGGGAAAGCAGTTTGATTTTTCAGGATTGCTATTGACAGCATTTACTCTTTACTCTGTTCTGGTTTTCCTCTACTTACCAAAGAAGCAGATAACTGAATGATATTTGAGCATTACATTATCTGAAAACTTGCCAAGTTATTGTTTAATATCACCTCTTCTAAAGAGAGAGTGAGACAGAGAGGACAGTGAGGCAGTACCCAGCCTGCCTCTGCCTGATCTGTCGAACCTCAGTGAGACAATTTGTCTCAAGGGTTTTTATGGAGATGAAGTCAAAAGATTTTAATACTTGACAAACATTTATCTAAGCACTAGATAAATGCTGTATAGAGATTACGACAATGATCTAACTAACCATATTGAGAACAAAATGTGCTGTGTTGTCCTCAGCACCCATTTATTCTAGTACACATTCTGTTTCCTGAGTATGAATTATGCAAGCCACGTTTCTTTAATGATGTGTCTTTATATCAAGCATGTACTTGTATGTAGACATTAACTACAATCATTACATACTACCCATATGTAAATAAGTAATGATTAATACTCATTAAAAACCATTATCACGTAAGTATTCTGTTCTTATCACTTTCTCTGTCTTTTCTCAGGATCTAAGATTCTCAAATCATATCTCTCATTCATTTTTATTGATACTTAATTTAAGCATTAAATTCACTTTCTGTCTTCAGAAAGATGGGAACGGGGATGCAGGAAACCATTTATGTATTATATCTGGGCCAAAATAGCAGTTTTAATGTACCCATACTTAGTCAAACTAAACACTATCCACTACTTTCTAAGTAGTATAGGCAAACTTATTTGCATTCACATTGCTCAGAGACATGTATTTTCCTGGATTTGTTTATTTACTTTTGTTTTTTCAGAGTAGTGGGACATGACCAAGAACTTAAAGAACTCATGTCTAAGGGATGTACTAGGTTTGGTGTGGAGTAACATGACCAGGAAGTACTTTCTGTTATAATTTTTTCTCACATTTAAACACACCGAAGGTGGGTATAAATACAAGATTTGTGGTACCAAAAAGTGATTATCCCAAATGAATGATTTCTGATGCATTTATAGAGAAGATTAAATAGTTACTAATCAGATGTTTTACGATGACCTGGGAGGTATAAGCAGGTTGGCAGAGTCAAGCCCTAATCAACAGGTCTAAGAATTATAATTTATAAAAATGAGAACATTTGCTAAATTCTTTTTAGCCTAGATTTGTGCAGAGAATAAAATTCTATTCTAGGTCTGGATTAGGTAGGGGTTGGTACAGGAGAGAAGTGTATCTTTATTCAGGACATAGTTAAAATGGCTTGCAAATGGTAGGTATCAAACAGAAAACTGTTGAATAATGAATGAGGGAGCAAAAATAGCTGAATTTTCCTAGCCTTGCTATGAAATTCTTACTTTGACCTCTTTTAGTAAAATCAAGCAGAATAAGTCATCAGTTAAATCATTCACTTTGATCTATGGTATGATAGAATCCACATGGAACAGCTAAGTTAAGATATAGTTGAATTCTTTTAAGATATCCCTTCTCCCGGAATTTCTGCTGCATCCCCTAAGTGAGGCATCACATATGCAGTTCTTTCCATGCATGTGATTCAGGTCTATATAGTATGATAAATCAAGGCCTATATAGTATGATAAGAAGAATACAGATACATGGCTAGCTAGGTAGATTTAAACTAACTTCCATCTCTGTGACTTGAGGAAAATGAACATCACAGTGCCCCTGTTTCCTTACTTTTAATAGGGATAACTCATAGTCATGTGTCTAGCATGTAAGCACAAGGTTTTGGATTCTAGGTTTACATTTTGACTCTACTACTTACTGATGTCTATGGGTTTTGTCATGTAAATATAAATATGCCTTATGTTTCATTTTTGCAAAAATGGCACTCTTCTATAGAATCAGTGTAATGATAAATTAACTATCAAGTACCAAACAGTGCTTGGCACAAATGAGCATTGTCAGTTATGGATATTTTTTGCTGTTTTTATCATCAGGAACACATACATATAATTATATATATATAATTTATATATATACATATATAAGATACTTGAAAAAAAGTCAGGCATTAAGTAATTTGTAATCAATACCATTTACTTTTCCATGGAAAGTCTCAAGCCCAAACACCATAGGAGCCCTCTGTTAACTATGAAAGTTCAATTTACATAGCTAGTGCTTGATAAAATATTCTTTAGTGAATCAGTTCCAAAAAAAGGTGACTTTATGATATCAAAAAGAAAATTTTGTATGTTTAGAGTTCTAAGAATTACTAAGCTTATTGCCCTTACTATCCTTGAACACCAAATGGTGCACTCTGTCTAGGCAGAGATCAACACCTCCTTACTTACTACAGTTAATTCTCAGGCCAACCCTGATGTGCAACTTTCTTGCTCTAGCTGCAAAGACTGGTCACATCTTGCTGATGTCACTTGTACCTCAAAGTCTGCATTCTATTTCTACTTCTTTATAGGGCCCACGGCTTTTGCTAAACTGTCCTATGAATATATTTTAAATACCTTGAATAAGATAAGCATTCTGTTAGATGTTTTTATATATGCTTTCTGATTACTAACACCACCATAGATAGAATTAAGTCCCTTCCAATCCAGATATAGAGCTTTCCTGCGTAATAAAAACATCTAAGCTCCCCACTATATAGTCTGTACACCTAAGAAAAGAACTGGGATGGATCTTGTTTATTGTGGGTTGGATAATGTATCACATGATTCTTGCCTTGGGCTGCAATCACGCATACCATTTAAGGCGTGTCTTCCATCTTCTCTCAACCTCAGAAAATGATGAAGTAATGCAAATTGCGAAGATCACTTTTTAGTAAATGTCAGTCAATGAGCATTTTAATAGGGTTTTATGATATTTCTTTGTCATTTAGAATCAATCAGTCTTAGGCTCTGTTATTATTATAGTCAGTGTATACTTTTAGAATGATAGAATTTTACTTGATGGATTAAATTTGCACTTTATTATAGCCATTGCTTCTAGTCAACTAAAATGGAAATTCTCTGTATGACTAAAAAAAAATCTTAAATTAAAAACAACAAAATTTTTCCAACTATATAAATCCGTGTTTTAAGAAGTGATCTGTAAACACAACTACAAATCAACTTCTATTGCAAAACAACAGTTAGGAGAGTTTTGTAACACTGAACTGCAGTTCTTCAAATAGATCTGCAGTCTTTGTTACAGCCTTATCCAAAATAGTCTAGACAATAAACAGAAACTTTGTAGAATATACACATATATAAAGGAATTTTAACAGAGTGACTCTATAGTGGGAACAATGCATTTCCCAGATAACATAGGCTATCAAATCAGAATCTCAGTGCCAGGGACAGGTTGTCTTTCTTTACATTGTTGTCAGTGGGGATCTGTGGACCACCAACACTACAAGCTATTGTGTTCCTCTTTGTTACCCTCCCAGACTCCATAGTAAGATCTGATTGCTGAAGACAACACATATTTAAGACATAGAACATAGAGAAATAAAGTTGCTATCAACCTGAAAGTTTCGTATCTAATGGCTAGCATTTATGCCAGAGGGTTCTACTTACACTAAAGGGGTGGGGGAGTGTTCATCAATAAAACTTATCTGTGAACACTGTGAGCTACAATATTGATTGACATGGCATGGTATGCCCATGGCTGCAATTTTGATATGGATGCTATAAGAGTAAAGAGAAGTGTTTTTGTTGTTGTTGTTGTTGCATTGGAACCACCCACAATATAGAACTCATGTGGAGCACTCTAGATGGGCCAAAAGCTTGACACTGGTTTTGTCATAGACCTCAGAGAAGAGTTTAATACTATTATTCTTTTAAATGACTATACTATTAAACAGGCCCCAAGCTATTATCTTTATATCTACAGACTTGTGCATCTCTCAACCCTCATCAAAAAAGCTTCTGTTTGTAGTGGATGAAAATTAATACTGAGACTCACAGTTGGCTGTTGTGCAAAGAATAAGACTGTGTGGAGTGCTCAGCTCTAAATCAGGCATCTGTATCCTACACCCCTCCATACACACCAGGCTCAGGAATTATGCACATCCCATAAATAAAAAATAAATATAAATATTAAAACTGAGAAAATTAATTTTCACATACTGAGTTTAACCGAGTATTCCCAAATTATAATTTTTTCTGTGTACAATCATTATAAATATTACTGAGATAAAATGCTACCATTTGTATTCTACTGGAAACCCAATGCATACTTTATACTTCAAAGCCACATGTGAGTAGTGGTTGATGCCCCCCCAACAGTGTGGATCTTGTTCTCATATGTTTGTAGAAGTGACTGAGAATAATAATAATAATAATAATAATAATAATAATAATAATGTGTGTGTGCAGGGTGATGACTATGCATAATATAATTCTCTCTATAATTTAAAATGAAATTATTTTATTATTGTGACTACAATGAAGGCATCTCAGTATGTTCCTTGAAAGTCATTTGTAACACATCTTCCAGTAGTGCACTCTTCAGAAGCTCTGGGCAAAGCATGCTGTGTTCACATCTCTCAGATCACTGCAATCTTATGGATCTCCAGCCACAGGACTTAGAGTTGTTAAAGACACATCATAACTGTCATCTTGTATGTCCTTAATGGTGTTTCATTTCTTTGCTACTAAAAAAGTAACTCTCTAAGTTAAAGAACTAGGCTTCTTCAGTGTGTCTGTGCATATGATCTATGCTCTTAGTTTTGATTGCATACTTTATTCTCCTGTGTGTATGTGTGCTGGTGGTACATGAGTGCATGCATGCATGCTCACATGTATGTGAACACATATATGTAAGAGTGCATGTGCACATATCCATATGTACTTACAGAGGCCTAAGGGGGCCTTCCAGATTTATACATGAGATCTGGTGTTTCAAACACTAGTCCTCATGCTCACTGTTTGGGCCAAAAGTGCTTTGACCACTGTCCTGTCTCACCAGTCCTTGATTATACACTTTAAATGCCCCTGTGAGCCCTGAATAACTATTGAATACAAGCTGATTGTATGCTCTGCTCGTTAATTGGTTTCCCTGGGGAAATTGCTTTTGCTCACTCTATGGCTCACTACACTTGAACAGAGAGAGCCTGATTTGCTTCTGTCAGGCCTCTCTAAGTTGTGGATGGAATCTAGGGGAAACCCAGGTTACTGTGGCTACCAGCTAACTTGAGAGCTACCCTGAATAGATTTCATTTTCTTTATTCAGCTAAAGCTCCCTGGCACTGAGCACAACAGCTGTGATGCCACCGTGCCTCTGGTCTGGATATGATTTGGAGGAGTATAAGTGGCTCCCTGCCTGGTGAGTGCTGGCACATGCTGTTTTGAGCAGGGCCTTGGTACACACAGATTTGCCTCAGCTCTTCTGTGCAACCTCATATCACACATGCAAAACAGGTCTTGATATCACAGGGACACATTTGGCAAACTCTCCCCAGAAGGGAAAGGCAAATGCATAAGTAATGAATTCCAAGGCTGCATTGCTTAGTGTGAAACCCCAGGGAAAACAAAATACTGATGCTTGAAAACTCCCAGGAAGATGCAGGGGTGTTGACATCCTTCCAAGATCTGGAAGAGAACATCTCATATTTGGGATTGGCAGCCTAACTAAAGAGGAAACCATGAAGGCATCAGAAGGGCTCTGTTGTTAAAAAAAAAAAAGTGGATAAGTTGTCAGTCATAGTCCAAAAGTACCTGATCTTAAACATGGCCATGACCATCTCAGTTTGGAGGGTGTGTCTTTGTACGTAAAATGTTTTGTAAGCTAGTGGGAAAAGCAGGGTGAAGTCAAGCAAATACTTCAGTAATTTGATATCTTTATTTTGGATATATTAATAGAATTTTTTGTTTAATAGTATTTAAAGTGATATTTTAAATGAAGACTAATATATAGTCCTTGTCACTGTGTATATCTTCAGTACTGACTCATTATTAAATAAAGAAAAATGTTTTCATTTTCTTTAACAGATGATATGATTACATTTAAGCCTTATATCGTAATTTCTCTTAAAAATTGTGTTCAGCCCCCTGCCAACCACTCCTGTGTCCTGTGTCTGTTCTCTCTTCTTTGAACTTTCACTTATAAGCTCTTAAATGATGCTTATAAATGAGATGGGTGCCTTTGTCTTGTTCTGTCTTATTTTTCCATACTAAAATTTAATAAATTCGAAAAGGTACTAAATTTCCTTTCATAACATTTTACTGAGTTATAAGTCAAATAGGGACTATCTATGATTTAGAGCACATTGAATGGTATACCAAAATATGACACATTAGCTGTATAGAGCAGAGAAGTATCTCCATGTATAGCAGAGTTCAATGGCATAGCCACTGGGCTAATATGTGTTATTTCACTACATCAGCAACCTCTGGACAATCTGAGGGTTAAAAGATCATTTTTAAGAAGGCTACTTGAAGTTTCTCATATGTTTAGTGAATACTATAAAAAATATAAATTTGGGGACTTGTGAGATGGCTCAATGGGAAAAGGTGTTTCCATCCAAGCCTGACCTTTAGTTCAGTGTTGAGGAAACAGAAAACTGACTCCACAAGCTGACTTCTAATCTTCATAGCTATGCCACATTCACATAAATTATAAAAATATAAAATGTAGTAAAAATTTGTATCTCTCACAAATCTTCTGTATGTTTTAAGGATAGTTCCTATGGTTTATTTTATTTTATTTTTTGTAGAAATATAGTATGGTTGCTATTGATATCCAGAGTGAAGGATCCTAAAATTGCATCAGCTCCAGGACTATATAAAATCATTAGTTGTTTAATTCTCAAAAAATTAAGGAGATAGTTTCAAGTATTATCAAATAAACATGTCTTCCAAGAGAATGCTAATTCTTGGTATAAAAGGGTTAAAAGACTCACGAAAAATCCATTTGCCTCTGGTCCTTTTGAAAAGCACCCTATCATGTTGTTATAGAAACCACTTGCAGCTGGAAATCCCCCATCATGATTATTGCTATAGTAACCACTAAATGACAGGAAGCTACTTTTTCATCCATTTGCCATCATCTCCTCTCCAAGATGGCTTTGTTTCTAAGTATTGCTGGAAACAGAAAAAAAGGAGTAAATTTAATGAGGATGGAGAATAAGAAGAAAGGCTCCCTCACTCTGAGCTATTGCAACAACAGTGAAATACGTCTGCCTATTCAGAGAAAAGCTGTGATTCTTGATTTTCTTAATTGTTCATCCAATAATTTGCCCACTTACTCATTTTATTTTATTTGAGTTTGAATTCGAAATATTTTAGAAATTGGATGTGAAATCTTCTTACCTTTTAAAACCATCAGTCAAAATTGTAGAAAATTTCCCAGTAATATGTTTTTGCCTAAAATGGTATCTCTTTATGTATTTAATTTGCCAGCATAAGATTATCTGTCATAATAGTTCATCACAAAACATTAATCTAATATGGTATCATATTGAAAGTTAACTTCTGACAACATTCAACTAACTCATCTCTTTCCCTCTAAACATTCAAGGCTTAAAATTGTAATACAGTGCTGAATTTTGGTAATCTTGTGTAAGAATGATTTATGAGCATTAAACCAAACATGTGTACATCTTCTCTACCTCTCTCTCTCTCTCTCTCTCTCTCTCTCTCTCTCTCTCTCTCTCTCTCTCTCTCTCTCTCTCTCCATCTCTCATCAATCGATCTATCATTTATCTATCACCTAGCTATTTATATATTTCTCTCTTTATACCTACTACCTCTTTCTCTGCATTGGACTTCATCTATTTAATATGGATTATCTTACGTTACTAAGTAGCAAATCTTTTATTTGTAAACATATATATATATATAATTCTGGCTTTGAAACAGCTTATAATCAATTTGAAAAGAAGATAATGCAACTATGATAGCAAAATGTAAGGCATATTAGCTCAGTAAAGGTCATAGGCAGTGTTCCTCTGCATATTAAAATCTGTGGTCCTGGCACATGGATGGGAATTGCAAATCAAAGGATAATGTTCAAATTGTTGATCCCTGGGTAAAAATTAAATGTTGCCTTTTAGTCTCAGCTTTCCTCTATAATCATTAAATAATATCTACATAAAGATATAACTTCTCATTTTCTAAATATCTTATCTAAGGATGAATAACCTAGATTACTCAAGTCAAAATAAAAATATATCTGAAATCACTGAAATAAGAGGGAGGTACTTGGAGCAAACTGGGCAATTTGACTCACTGCATTTGAACATAAATTTTTTTATTAACTCCATTCTTTGTGAAAATCTAAAATATGTACGGAAGTTGAGGCTAGTGCTTCCTTGCTTTGACTGCTGCATTTGTCTAAATATTTGTATTCATAGGTTATATTTCATGCTGCAGATCTACATTAATAGAGAAACTAAATAATTCTTCTGATACTTACCTTCACAAATGTGGGGTTTTGTACATCTCAGCACATTTTGATTCTAATCTGCTTCTTTTTGCTTTTTTGAGGCATAGCTTTAAGGAAAGTCTGAAACTGGCTTTTGATGAACTGTGTTAACATTGTATGTACAATCAACCCTGATGATTTCAAAATGGTTACTATGAACAGTATACATGAGCAAGTGCTATGCACAATTTCGTGTTGAACAAAACTAGTTTTGTCAATTTTGACTGTATCACCTGGGTGACATGTTTTAGCTCCAACCAACTTAAATAACGAAACTTGCTGTGGCCCTGGATTGCACACACCTCCTTCTTAACTACTCTCAAACACATTTTTTTTTAATAACACAAAAATCACTTAACAAATGTGTTTTTGTTCCCTGGTTGCTAGCTCCTGCTGTGCTTAGTAATTCAAGAGACTATTGTCTTTTGCCACACCTGACTTGCTCTCCTGCTGGGAAAAACTGAAACATAGTGGGAACACCATGCTGCTTTTTGAAAGTATTGAACACAGAGCAGGGCTATAATTTTTGTTAGAAGTAGAACATACATAGTACGATTAGATTTCCAAGAACTGCTTCTCAGAGCAATGTTTATGCTCTAGGCAGACTGGAAGAGTATAAAGGAGCATCCATGGTCCTGAGCAAAATAGAATGAGATCAAAAGCAGTTGGATTTTATAGGTCAAATCAGCAGAGAACAGATTAGAGAGAGATGAGGGCCCCGAAGGCTAACGATCTAAGAGCCAGCCTTGGAATCCTAAATATTAAAAGAAATTAACACCAGCATAATCAAGTATTGCTATTCAGTAGTCAATAAAAGTTAGTATATAATGTTAGACAATTGTGCCTTATAATGGTAAAATGGAATCAACAGAAATAAACTGGACTATAGTAAATAAAATCAAAGATACAGTCAGCAAAATTAATGGGTGAATATTATCTGGCTTGAAGAAATCCTCGCTTTTTAAAAGTTTTATTTTTGAATTTCACATATATGTTTTATCTAAAACATGACCCCTCCCTCTAATACCTCTCATTCTACTCCCAACCCCCAAATTTATGACCTCTTTTTCTTTTTGGACACACACACACACACACACACACACACACACACACACAATCTCCTAAATTCATTTGGTGTTACTCATATGGATATGCATTTAAGACTGACCACTTGGCACTGGATAACCAGTCCTAGTGCTAATTCCTGGAGAAGACTGATTTTTCATTTTCTCAGCAGTCATTAACACATTTTTATGTCAGGCAGCTGTGGGCTTGTGTTCAAAATCTGCTGACTAAATATAAGTAAAAAATAAGCACAGATTTCTAGGGATTAGTATAAGAACTTAGTGAGTATGTGAAAAGTCCTTACCCAAGTTTCTATCACAACATGCTTGTTAATAAATGAGACCTCTCCCTCATCAGGATTGGGTTATTTAGTTTGTAGGGTTTAGAGGCAAACATTGAGGTGTGAGGAAAACACAACAGTACATTGCAATCATGTTATAAAATTTCCCCATATTATTTAGTGGCCTCATTGTTTTATAATCTTTTTAAATAAATGGTGTTTTTTTCCACCCTAGAAACAGCCATATAAACACTACTTAGCAAAGAACCACATAAACAGTTGCTACAGAAAGGGATATCTCCCAGACCCTTTAAAGTTGAATGTGGTAAAGAGCATGAGCACAGGATGGCGAGGACTTGTCTTTGCTATCTATCATAAAAAGCAAAGCTCTACTGAATGCAGATTAAGGGATACCAAACAGAAAGATAGAAGATAGTGGGGAAACATAAGGGACCTGCCTGTTGATGGGAGAGAAATCCAAGCCCTGGCCTGGGCTGTGTTGTGCCTGTAGCTCACTTTCCTGCTAACTGATATAAAGTAAGCACATCTCACAAATCTTGTGGTTCTGATTCCCAGTAGAGAGACTGAATATTAAAACTGAAAGCTGAAAGAAAGAATGTATGGATTTTTCATATAACTTTTGATGTATAGGCACATAGTACTTTTACGGTCTGACATTGTACAGAAGGAATCTTGAGCTAAATTCCAAATATTATTAGTGAAAAAAATCATACACAGATGGTTTGAAAGGTTGTTGGTGTCTGCATGGAGGATGAATGGCTTAGATGGTGCAGGCAATGAAGTATAGCTCTAGGTTAATAACTGCATCTGTTGGTGAGTAGGAAGTAATATTTAAAGCATTTATTATTCTGTGCATAGAGTTTAACTTAGATTTTATAAAATTAGAGTGAAAGAATAGATAGGAAATGAAATTTGTTCTACTGAAGTATCATAAACATTTCATGTAAAATTGATGATCCTTGGAAATTAATTATTGATGCTGGACAAGCAATATTTTTCTACCTCTACCTACCACCTTTTTTTTGCCAAAGTAAACTTGAGTTGTTTTTTGGTAACTTTCAGGGGAAAAAAACTTGCAAGTTAATGATTTGATAGCAGTTTTCTCTTGTGAATTCAGAGTACGTTGTCTTGTTTAAGAAAATACCTTTCTTTTCAAGCTTATTCAAAATAGTCACATATTTTATTCAAAAATGTAATTTTTACTATTTT
Source organism: Sigmodon hispidus (assembly GCA_004025045.1). Taxonomy (NCBI): domain Eukaryota; kingdom Metazoa; phylum Chordata; class Mammalia; order Rodentia; family Cricetidae; genus Sigmodon; species Sigmodon hispidus. The sequence continues at coordinate 80,881 of PVIH01007549.1, forward strand.
TCAGATTTACTGAGGTATAATTAATAAATAAATTGTACATATCTAAGGTCAATACTATAATTTTTTGTTGTATGAATTTATCATAAAATGATTATCACAATCTAGTTAATAATATGTGTGTGTACACATGAATGTGTGTGTGTGTGTGTGTGTGTAGGTGGATGGATGGTAAGGACATCTAAGATGTCCTTTCCATCTACTCTATGGAAATTTCAAGTAATAATCCAATAGTACCAACTGTAGATACTTCATTATGCATTTGATCCCAAGAGTTATTTATCTAACTTAGAATGTAAATTGTTTAATCAGTAACTAATTCCTAGGACTCTCCTTTGGGAATCAGCCTTTTCAGATTCACATGCAGGTGAGATCAGACATTTTAATTTCTCTGAAGAACTTATTCTACTTAGCATAATGTTTTAACATTGATCCCAAGGCTTCTTCTCACATGTTCGGGTAATACCCTACTCTGTGTGGGTTCCTCTCTCCATCTGCTGTCACCTATCTATCTATAAGTTCTTTGTTTTTATATCTTTACTGCTTTCAATAATGTTGCAAACATCTTCTTTAGATGTCTGAGAATGTAACAAAACAAAGCAATTAATGTGAAAATATTTTAACTGAGCAGCTCAAGTTTATGCCTTGAATTCAGTTGAAATTTATTCTCTGCTGCATTGCTTTCTAAAATTAATAAACTCACAACTTGTGTTGTATAGCTCTTTCCATATTAAAAAAAACCTTTAAATATATACCTTGAAATTTGGACAGATATTTACAAGATTTGAAGACACTTGAACATTTGTGCATGTGATGAGTGTGTGTGCGTGTGTTCTCACTACTGTGTGACTGTGTGCACAGAGGCCAGAAGAAGGCATGGGGTGTCTGTTGTCATTCTTCATCTTATTCCTCTGAGACAGAGTCTCTAATAGATACTGAAGCTAAACGTGTGTCTAGCAAGCACAAACTGTCCCCCTCTCCCAAGAGCACACTGGCTGGAATTAGAAGCATACAATCCATGCCCGTTTCTTCTTTCTTTCCTTCCTTCCTTCCTTCCTTCTTTCTTTCTTTCTTCCTTTCTTTCTTTCCTCCCGCCCTCCCTTCCTTCCTTTCTTTTTATTTCTTTTTCTAAAGCTTGGCTGCTGGGATCTGAACTCAGATCTTCATATCTGTACAACAAACACTTTAATATACTAAATAATTTCTTCTTTGTTGCTTGTTTTTGTTCTTTTGGGAGGCTTGCCACCCAGCTCCCAGATAAATCACACATGAAGGCTTGTTTTTACTTATAAGCACCTGGCCTTAGCTTGGCTTGTTTTTAGCCAGTTTTTCTTAACTTTAAATTATCCCATCTATCTTTAGCCTCTGGGTCTGTTCCTTTTCTTCTGTAATCTAACTTTGACTGTCACACTGTTGCTGGCTCTGTAGCTGGGTGGCTGGCCTCTGATGTCCTTCTCCTTCCCTGGTTCCTTCCTTCCTTGTTCTCTCACTCCTTCTTCTTTTTTATCCCAGATTTCTCCTTCTCTATATTCTCTCTGCCTGGCAGCCCTGCCTATCCTTTCTCCTGCCTTCCTATTGGCCATTCAGTTCTTTATTAGACAATCAAGGTACAGTAACACAGCTTCACAGAGTTAAACAAATGCAACACCAACAAAAGTAACACACCTTAAAATAATATTCTACCACAATCCTTGTACATTTTTAATTTTAAGAAGAATGTGAAAATTTTTTTAATACAATTAATATTGATTTCCAAAAACAGTAAGGGAGTGATTGCAAGCATCAATCAGTATACCTTCAGATATAGTAATGGTTAATGCAAGAAAAAGGCTGTTAAAGGACACAGAAAAACCTTGAATAGTATTATATTCTATAAAATATCTAATATAGCTGTTGTTCTCCCAGTATCTGTTTCTGTCTCTCTTTCTGTTTATGTAAAATATATGTCATTATCCTAACCTCCCAAATTATTACCTTTTCTTAAAATTATTAGCAATTCTATTTTACCATATAACTACACAAATTTTTGAAACCTGACTTGTATTTTGCGTGGGGGGGGTATTTGTACAGACATCCTTTACATAACAATGGTGACAAATTGCCAATCTTACTTTCTGAACCAACACATAACATCTAAGTTCATTTTGTGATCTAATATTCTTTAAGTCATGAAGGCCTTTTCTATACATAGTTTTGAACACAGAGTCTGTAATTTACATTAACTTCTTAAGTACTTTGGGTCTCTTTCTATATACTATTTTTAATGTAATATATGTTAGCCAATAATTATTCTTGTTGGACTTAGTATATAGATATCAAGTATATAATCATGTTTCTTAATAAAGCAGAAGATATTAATTTAGAGAGTAAAAAGACTATTGAGTATTATCAAAAATAAAAGATGTAGGGTCTGAGGAGACAGCTCAGATGGTGAACTGCTTGCTATATAAGCAGAAGTACATAAATTCTGCCATCAGATCCCAGATACAAAAGCCAAGAGGTCATCTGAACTCGCTGGCCAGCCTAACTAGTTAGTGAGTTCCAGGCCAGAGAGAGACATTGTCTCCACAAACCAAAGGGAAGTAGAGTGGAGATGGAGCTGAGGGAGGAAATCCAGGGAGAGAGAGCTAGAATGTGAGGGGTATGGAACCTAATGCTGTAAAACCTCTTAAAGAATATCAGTGTGATCCTAATAAGGTATCCAAATAAGGGGGGACATGGAGTCCCATTTGGCCAACTCTTGTCACCAGACAAAGCTTCTACTACTGGTACTGGGTTGCATCCAGTTGAGTTCTTGGCCAAAGAGGTCCCATGGAAATCCCTAAACAATCTAGCTTGTTGCCAAGACAATAGGTTGCTCTTTGCAAATGGATGGTAAGGTGCTCATTGCTGAAGATAACACTATACAACTCATTGAACATGGAAAGTTCTATCTGGTGCCTCCATAGATCCTTCACCCCTATCCAGAGTCTTTGTTACAGAAGGTATTCTGTAGGTTATCAAAAGAGAAAAGTAAGCAACAAATAAATCACAAATACTTTGATCCACAATGCTCTCCTGCCTACAAAATATGCTAGGACAATGTTTGTGGCAGTAACCAACCAAGATCTGATTTGACTTATACCTGACACTGCTTGGGTGATCAAGAACTGGAGACAAGATAGCCCAGAGACTTAGAACAGACCCCAGAACCACTAGCATTGTTTTTAAGTAGTGATAAAATGATTCCAAATGATATTTTGCTATGCTCATACATCAGTGCCTTAGTCAGTCATCATGAGAGAAGTACCTTCCTTCAGCAGAATAATGGGAATAAATACAGAGACCCACAGCCAAGGCTTCTCTCAAAGCTCAAGGAACCTGAGGAAGAGGGAGTGAAAGGAACATGGGAGTCAGAACTGACAGAAAACACTAGGAGAAAAAGACTCTTTAAATTAACTGAGCTAAGCTGATATGAACTCACATAGACTGAGGCAGAAAGCGAAGGACCTATATGGATCTGCACAGGGCCCTCTGCATATATAGTATAGCTTTAAGTTTAGTATTATTGTGTGACTCCTGAGTGTGTGACAAGTAGGTCTCTAATTCTTGAGCCTACTCTTGGGGCTCTTTTCCTTCTTGTGGTTGTTTCCCTTGTCCAACATCTATGGTTTTTGGTTTTGTGATATTTTTTTTTACCTTATTTTATTTATATTGTCATGTTTGGTGGTTATCTCTCAGAAGTCTATTTTCTTTTTATTGAGAGACAGAAAGGGAGTGGATTCAGAGGGGAGGGGAGGTAGGAAGGAACTGGGAGGAGTAGAGGAGAGGAAACTATATTAAATATATATTGTATGATAAAAATATTTTTAGTAAAGGAGAAAAATTTACAGAACAAAACAAATTAGTCAATGACATAAAGTTAGAAAAATTAAAAATATTACTAAGAAATAAAAACCTTCTGTAAAAGTATCATGAACTCAAATTTGGGCACCATGATGGTAGTTCTAAAAGGAAAATTCATTTCACTAAATATCTACTATTAAAAAAGTGCAAAAAATCTTATAATAGTATCTTAATGACACACCTAAACGCTCAAGAAAATAGAGAAGAAATCAAATCCAAAAGGAATAGGTGGCAAGAAATAATCAAACTCAGGGCTGAAATCAATAAAATAGAGACTACAACAATACAATAATAAAACAATGCAAAGGATCAATGAAACAAAATCTTGGTTCTTTGAGAAAATCATTTAAACTGACAAACCCGTAGCTAAATTAACTAAGAGATGGAGAGAGAAGATCCAATCAACAAAATTAGAAACAAAAAGAGACAAAAAACAAACACCTAGAAAATCTAGGGAATTATAGCCCTGCCCACACTTCCTGTTTGCCTTTAGCCAATCAACTTTTATTAAACTCATAGGTAAGACAAATATTTACATTTCCAACATAATCCCACTACAATGCATTAGGAAAAAATTCTGGTCTCACTGCCAGAGGCCCCATGAATTGCCCATGCCATTTAGTGGTCATCCACATTCAGAGATCCTAGTTCAGTCCCATGAAAGTTCCCCAGCCATCAGTTCAGAAGTAGTGGACTCCCAACAGCTCAGGACAGCTGTCTCTATGGGTTCCTCATCATAATCTTAAAGCTTTTGCTCATATAAAAAACAAAACTCAGGATCATCAAAATAATACTGGAAAAAGGAAAGTATCTTCAACAAGTGGTGCTGGTATAACTAGATGGTAATATGTAGAAAATGCAAATAGACCCATATCGATTGCCCTGCCCAAAATTCAAGTCCAAGTGGATCAAAGACTATAACATAAATCCAGTTACACTGAACCTGATAGAAAAAAGTAAAAAAAAAAAATAGCCTTAAACTCATTGGCAAAGGTGACCACTTCCTAAATATATCACCAGTAGCACAGACAGTGTAAACAACAATTAATAAATGGGACTTTCTGAAACTGAGAAGCTTCTTAAGGCAAAGGACATGGTCAGTAAGACAAAACAAAAGTCTACAGAGTAGGAAAGGATCTTCACCAACCCTAAAGCTGACTGAGGGCTGATCTCTAAAATATATAAAGAATTCAAGAAACTAGAAATCAAAACACCAAATAATCCAATTTAAAAAATGGGGTACAGAGCTAAATAAAGAATTCACAACAGATGAATCTCAAATAGTGGTAAGGCACTTAAAGAATTGCTCAACATTCTTACCCATCAGAGAAATGTAAATCAAAACAACTCTGAGATACCATCTTATACCTGTCAGAATGGCTAAGATCACACTAATGACAGTTTATACTGGAGGGGATGTGAAGTAAAAGGAACACCTGTCCATTGCTGGTGGAAATGTAAATTTGTACAGCCACTTTGGAAATCAGCATGGCAGTTTTTCAGAAACCAGCAATACCACTCTTGGACATGCCCAAAGGATACACATTTTTTACCTCTAGGACATTTGCTCAACTATGTTCATAGCAGCTTTATTTGTAAAATGCAGAACTTGAAAACAACCTAGATGCCCCTCAACTAAAAATGAATTTTTAAAATGTGGTTTTATAATGTGTAAAATTTATGCAATGGAATACTACTCAGTAGTTAAAAAAAATACACCCTGAAATCTGAAATTTGCAGACAATAAATGAAACTAGAAAAAAAAAATCATCACAAGTGAAGTAACACAGTCCCAGAAGGGCAAACATGATATATAATCACTCATCAATGTTATGCCTTTGATAAGCAGGCTAAAATCAATTTAACCACAGAAATTAAGTTTAGTACAAAATATTACAGAGTTGCTTACCCTAAGAAGGGAAAATAGAATAGATAATTATGGATGGATGGATGAAAAGGGAGGTACTGGGATGGGAGTACTAGATGAGAGAAAAGAGCAAAAGGTGGGGTGAAGAAGAGAACATGGAGGATAGAAAAAATAAGAATACTCAGAATATATTGTATAAAAATCTATTTTTAAAAAAAAATAGTTCAGGTAAATGATAAATAGATGTGATTAATCTCATGTGACTTCTTTAGATATTATTTTTAAAAAAATGGAATTGAGATTTGAAAACCTATGTGGGAGCCTATGCATCAAAGAAACAGATTCTCTTTCTTGGCAGCCATTGACTGCTTGCTTTTCAGCTAGTTAGATGAGACCATGTGGATTATCCCCACCAATACTGGTATGTAAATTAGTGGTTTCTCCGCTGGTTTTGTTCAGGCAGCTCTAGTGTTGAGAGCTCATAGGTATATTTTCCTGTCTTGTCATAGCAGACACTATCTAGCCTCTGGTTCTTACAATCTTTTTGTTCAACATTCCGGTCGTTTCATGACTGTCTCTGAACTTTATGTGTAGGGGTTGCACTGCAGGTGTGTGTGTCACTTGGTGTTGGGCATGCACACCACTTACTTTCTGCATTTTATCCAGTCATGTTCTTTGGTAATAATCTCTATCTGGACATTTGTATGTGTAAACAATACTAAGTGGATTCAATTGATTGCCTGTGCATATATACATGTAACAATAATAATTAGAGATGAGATTATAAATTCAGCAAAGCAAAAAGGATGGAAGAGGAGGTAGAAGAGTTGGGTTGGGAGTAGCATAATGTTCATTCCCAGAGCTCTCAAAAATACAAAATAATGTTATAAGATAGTGTAATTTAAAATAAATATCTAACTTTTAGTTTTGTTTTATTGCCAAACTAACTAGGACAGGACATTTTTCTTGGAGTTTTAATTCCACATAGATAACTGTACCCACCCACCCTACCACTTGTAGTGGATAATATGAAGAGTAAAGACGGTTGAGAGTTTAATTTAAACACCAAAAGCTATCAATAAATGATGGCATCATTACTGTCACTTAGTACTCTACTAATAAGAATCATAACTCTTTATTTCACAGTAAATATTAACAAAAAAAGCACAGCAGGTCTTTTCATCCAGATACTTGGCTTGTTTGTTTAAATATGAAGTTCATCTTGGCAAACACCAACAATAGCAAAGTAGGACACTGGAAACCAAGTTAATGACAAACAAAATGCCTGAACTTGGTGTGGCCCCACTGAAGATGAGAAATTTAGAAAACGTTTGTGATACCTTGAGAAAGTGCCTTAAGTTGGTAAGAAGTTGGGCATGGTACAGTGGTGCACAGCTATAAACTGAACACTAAGAAACAAAGACAGGAGGATGGTGAGTTTAAGACCACCTTGGCCCAAATAACCTGGCCTTGGCACAAACACCAACCACCAAGCACAGTTTCTTATCTCAGTTTCATTGAAGACTTGTGTTCTGGTTTAATTTGATATGGTTTTCCTAAAGCAACTATTTTGCTGCAAGTTAATGTAATGAATATTTTTCATGGAATCATGTCATATATATTTATTTTGGTCTGTGTCATGAGTACACTTCTCTGACTGACTTCACCCTGGGTTCTGGATTCTTTCCTGCAGTCAGCCTGAGAACAGATTCAGGTTTGGTGCTGTCTCTTATCCCCTTATCTCTCATCTTGTCCCCATCTTCTGTGTTTTAGCAGTTTTAAAGACTTTACATTGCTCATTCTTGCTTAGCTTGAAAATTCAAAAATATAGCATAATATAGTCTCTTTTAATTCAGTTGCCCCTTTTCGCTCAAGATTCGTTTTTAATCCATGCATGTAGTTGAATATAACATGAGCTCAGTTATATTCAAATCATCTATTATATACAAACCTTATTAGTTGTCAATAAACTAAGCAATATTAGAACTGTGGGACCTTGGAGTGGCCTGCCCAGGCGGGGGGAGGGGGTGATAGGGAGTTGTGGAGAAGAGAGAATGACCTGATGTGGTGGGAGGGGGAAGGGACCTTGAATAAGGATATACAAGGATAGAAAATGTAACTTCTTTATTCATAATAATAATAAAAAAGAAACCTTTTGAAGAGTTTTTTCTTCTGTAAACAATACCATAGTGACATTTTATGCTGACTAAGCTTAAATCACCTACACATCTCTTTTCTTTAGCTTAGGCTAGCATATGATTCTGAATTGTTTATCCCACAAAGTTTACAAACATAAATTTATTGGTTATATTTTGTCCTTCTCCTCCCCACTCAATACTTCTGTCATCTTCCATATCTCAGTTATGAAGTTAATGGAAATGCTGATAAGTGGTTGCTTGCAAATAAGAATTCTGAGAACCAAATACAGTTCCTTCCTTTATTTTTTAAACCAGCCATACTCATCAACCACCAAATGCTGGAAAATTTAACTCCCAAAGGCATTTCAGGCCTCTATACTAGCACAGCTTGCGTTTTCCCGGGAGTAGAAAGTCTTTTGAAGGAGGAAGAATCCAGTTTGATGTCAGAATTCGACAAGATGGAAAAGCAGAACAGGAGATCATGAGAAGTATGTTTTAAATGCTCAGTCTCTTTAGTAGAGAATAGGCCATGGGATCCTGTGGAGCAGGCATAGGGAAACTGGAGTTTAGATTTAGGAAATCCAGGTACTACAGCTACTGGGTTAACAGAAATAACCTTGTTCATAGAAGATGAAAATCCAGACAGAAAGTCAATCAAAGGGCAAGACTCAGTTAACCAATGACACATTTTTATTACACAACTGAGGTATCAATACTACTTAAGTTTTTAAACTTGAACATGTCACTTGGAGGTATGGAAGATTTCATAATTTATTGTAATGCAGGTATATAAAGAAAAAATAAATAAGCCCAAGCAAGGGTGCTCAAGCCTTTATTTTCACCATTGAGAATGCTAACCAATGGGGAGGGGGGGTGTATCAGGATTCCTTGGATTACCAGCCCACAAATTATGACTTGGAAACATCTTCTATTGACTGTCAGATATCTAAATTAATAAATATTAGTCATGTGAATGTGAGAAAAAAATGGTAACTAAAGTAAATATGCTCACATATATAACATCAATTAAAAGCACGCTGTTGAAGATACAAAGGTTTGAGATTGAGACATTATATTCTAGAGAAGTATGAATTCTTAAGCCATTGTGATGAGGCATACAATGCAGGGATCTGTGGCTTCTTTAAGAGTTGGTTCTCACACATAAATACAAATTTCAATTTGTATTTAATTTAATTTATTTAAATTTAAATGTATTGCTGCTTCTGTGTGTCTGTAAGAGTACTCCTCAGCCCTACATGACTTTTACAACTTGATGGATAGACTTTAAATTTTTATTTATTTATTGGGAGGGGCACACACTACAGCAAGAACAGGGAGGTTAGAGGACAATCTGCCAGGGCATCCACCTGAGCATACACAAGTCAGAGAACAACTACCTGGAGCTTAGGCATTTAACTCACATCTGCAGCCCTGGTGACAAGTCTTTTCCTGCTGAGCCAGAGCTATTTCAGTGGCCATCTTCAGATTGTCACAGCACTCTCAGTTATTTTTTGCTTCTGAACTTTGCTCTTGCCTTTAGTTGGGGATGCCTACACGAAAAACCTAGAGAAATCTCACATGAGAGACTTAAGAACACAACTGAAAGCTGTAGAACAATTAGAAGCAAACTCACCTAGAAGGAGTAGACTACAGGTAATAATCAAACTCCAGGGCTGAAATCATTACAGTTGAAACAAAAGAACAATGCAAAGATCAATGAATCAAAGAGTTGGTTCTTTGAGAAAGTCCACAAAATCGCCAAACCCTTATCTAAACCAACCAAAAGGCAGATAGAGAGCATCCAAATTAACAGAATCAGAAATGAAAAGGGGAACATAACAACAGACCCCCAGGAAATCCAGAGAATCATTAGGTCATACTTAAGAAAAATGTAATCTACTAAATTTGAAACCTAAAAGAAATAGAAAGCTTTCTGGACAGGCATCACTAACCAAAATTAAATCAAGACCAGATAAATGACTTAATAGTCCCATAACCCCCAAGGAAATAGAAACTGTTATTAAAATTCTCCCAACCAAAAAAAAAGCCCAGGGCCAGATGGTTTCAGTGCAAAATTCCACCAGATTTTCAAAGAACTAATGCCAATACTTCTCAAATTGTTCCACATAACAGAAAGAGAAGAAACATTACCAAACTCTTTTTATGATACCCTGATACACAAGCCACTCAAAGATGTAACAAAGAAAGAGACTTATAGACCAATTTCCTTCATGAATATTGGCACAAAAATACTCAATAAAATACTGGCAAACCAAATCCGACAACATACTAAAAAAAGTCATCCTCCATGATCATGTAGGCTTCATCCCAGAGATGCAGGGATGGTTCAACATATGAAAATCTGTGAACATCATCCATCATATAAACAACCTGAAAGATAAAAAAAAACAAAACCATATAATCATTTCCTTAGATGCTGAAAAAGCCTTTGAAAAAAATCTAACACTCCTTCATGATAAAAGCCCTGGAGAGATCAGGAATACAGGAAAATATCTAAATATAATAAAGGCAATATACAGCAAGCCAACATCAAACTAAATGGAGAAAAACTCAAAGCAATCCCACTAAAATCAGGAACAAGACAAAACTGTCCTCTCTCTCCATATATATTCAATATAGTTCTTGAAGTTTTAGCTAATACAATAAGACAACAAAAGAAGATCTAGGGGATACAAATTGGAAAGGAAAAAGTCAAACTATCACTATTTGCAGATAATATGATGGTATATGTAAGTGACCAGGTACTCCTACAGCTGATAAACACGTTCAGCAAAAATGTCAAGGTACAAGATTAACTCAAAAAAATCAATAGCCCTTCTATACACAAAAGACAAAAGGGCTGAAAAAGAAATCAGGGAAACATCACTCTTTACAATAGCTGCAGATAGCATAAATATTTTGGGGTAACTCTAACCAAAGAAGAGGCAAACCTGTTTGACAAGAACTTTAAGTCATTGAAGAAAGAAATTGAAGAAGAAATCAGAAAATGGAAATGATCTCCCATGCTCCTGAATAGGTAAAATCAACATAGTAAAAATGGCAACCTTATCAAAAGCAATCTACAGATTTAAGGCAATGCCCATCAAAATCCCAACGCAATTTTTCATAGATCTTGAAAGAACAATACTCAACTTCATATGGAATAGCAAGAAACTTAGGATTGCCAAAACAATCCTGTTCAATAATAGAACTTCTGCAGGCATTACCATCCCTGTCTTCAAGCTAGATTACAGAGCTACAGTAATTAAAACAGACTTGTGGATCAATGGAACCGTATTGAAGACCCCGACATTAATCCACACACCTATGAACTCCTTGATATTAATCTACACACCTACAAACATCATCCATGACCCTAATGCTGATACCTTAGTTGAGGTAAAATTTCTGTTCTCTGAGTTTTATTGGAACATGTATTGGGATGAGGATAAAAAAAACGACTTCAGAAAAACATGTGAGACACACAGCAAAACTGATGTAACCATCGTCTTTGCTTATTTCAGTGACCTAAGGACATAAGCCACTAAGGACACTGGCCAAGTATTGGGAATAAATTTAGCTTAAGTGATAAATGAACCCACTACTGCTGTTTCTGGTCTACATTCAAGATCAGTGCCTTTACAGGCTAACTTTATTTCCCTTCAAGATGTAAATAGTAACTTCATCACAAGCTTTGAATTAATCCTGGTAGATTATTAAAATAACTCAGAATATTGTTTGTCAGAGAGAAGAGTAAAAGAGTTTGGTCATATGTTACAGGCCATAAGGCATAAGTCACAAATTCCCAAGAGCCATATATTAGTATGAATGATCACCATATTTAAACTTAAGAAACAGAAGAATAAAATGGTAGAAGAAAGGCCAGTATTGACAAGTAACCTCTTAGTATGGATAGGATTTTATCACCTCTTGTGCTCTATTGGCTAGGTAAACATCAGTTGATGTACATATAGCCTTAGGTCTGGGTCTATTCTGAAGTTCAAGGAGTTGTAACAGTGAGATTGCTACACACAGCAAATGCACAAAAAAATTAAACAGCACTAACTCTCCCTGTTTGCAGTGTTCCAATAAGCAGCTGCAAAAGGAAACCAGAAAAAAAAGAGTGGACAAAATAGCCCAGAAAATATTTTTTATTTCTATAATTATTACTATATATAGATCATTCCTTTAGTTATTTCATGGCTATTTAGGAGAAAATATAGAAATAAAGTTGAACATCATAAGAGGCAGATAGCTGAAAGTATAGCCATATGTAAAGTCAAGTTAACAAATTGTCTGCGTGAAAAGAGTTACTGCTGCTAGCCCACAGCTGCTTTTGCAAGCTGTGGTGCTTAATTTGTCAAGACATGCTAGCTTGTCTGGAGCTGGCCTCTGTGCTAAACAAACTGAACTGGACCTCAATTAACAGTAAAATCAACCTCATTAGCACCCTGCTCTCACCAATTTGCCTAAACATGGTTATGTGAAAGTTTCAATGAATCTTGAATTTAGAGAAAAGAGTTGTTCATCTGGAAATTACTATGACAATGCGAAGCACCAGAAAGACAGTGGTAAGAAGGTCATTGGAGGCTACACACCAGCACCTCTCAGTTTTTCAGAGTTTCCTCAGAAGAATGAGACATAAAAATGTGAGCATTTTAAAATTTGGAATATCATAAAGGTGAATAGATACAGAATTATCTGGTACTATTTTTTTTCTTTAAATAAATTCTCCCAACCCTTGGAAATATAATATTTGCAATTATCTCCACATTGGCTGATTTCCTACAACAATGTCAACATGCACAAGTCCTGATCATTCATTTTTTGCATTTTGTGAGCTGATATGTTGCTTATATCTAGACTGATCAGGAGTTTAAAAAATGTCACATATGTCACCCTATGGCTGTGTTTGGAGTACACTCTTTAATTTACCTTGTCTTAAGTAATAGTAGGTTTAATGATGAAAGTTTTGTAGGCTTATTGTAAAACTTGAAGATAGAATTAGTAACATCACTGGTACCTCCTCTAGTTTCCCTTTTGGGAATCAGTCTCCTGGAATTGTACAGAACACCTAACAATCTCTCAAAGTCTATAGGTATGCTTGCACATCAGGACCATTGCATTAGTTATTTTCTATAGAAAAAAAAACTGTTATTCACTGTAAGACACATAGTTCTCTATAACATTTTTTCTATTCCCCACTATCATTACATAAGTACATATTTTCTTTCTTTATTTAGTTTTTGTCTTAATAAAGAAAATATAAATTTCATAATTTTAGAGATTTGGAGTCTTTTATAAATTATATTTTGAAATATAGAACAAAGTTAGATGCATAGAGTGTTGGCGTCAATAAGCTGTTGTGGTTATTGAGTTTGCAGATTAATTAATATGTGACATAGAACAAAACTGCAAAATGAAATGTAAGGACAGACAGGGACACTAAATCCAACGTGAAGGAGCCGTGGTGTAAAAGAGAAAGTCTCTTGGTTAAAAGAATAAAACTGACTTCCTCAGACACTTTCTAGAAAATCAGCAATAAAACTGACAAGAGACTGAGACATCCTTGCTGCCCTTGCCTACTCAGTATATCAAACTTCTATAATCTAAGAACATAAGTGGTAATGATTGGAAATCAACAAAGGTGAAGAAAGCAAGAAATCCCTGAGAAAAATCTACTCTGCTTATGATGAGTGCATGGAGAGAAATTAAAACAAATTCTGCATCAATGTGGGAAACAATGGGTAGCCTCTATGAAGTAAAACTATGAAGTTGAGGAAAAAATTACTTATGAAGAAGCAAAGAACCCCTTTCCTACTCACATTGTTGGTAACACTGTGAAGCACATGGCTGTGTGAGCATCTCACTTGCAGCATCAATCTCAAAGTTCTAAATCTTCCCACAAATGTAGAATTTCAAGGAATAAGTGACTATTCTGTGGTGAATTACATGCAGGTTCTCTGATCTTTTGAGAAAATTCAATTACTCTTTAATAATAGCATTAAGGTTGGATAAATCAGACCATATCCTGCCTTTATAGATACTATTTATTCTTTAGAAAACTCTCTTTGTAAGGACTTTACTCAAATTCAGTTATTTAATAATTGCTAGCTTCCAGAAGATTGAATGCTTTTTAAAATTCTTTTATGTAATTCACATAATTCTAATAATGGTTTTCTCAAATTACATTCCTGTTATATGTGCTGACCATACTTGGAATATAAAATAAAAGAATTCACATTATTCTAGACATGACAGTTGCATATAAAAGATTCCATTTTCTCTGAAGTTATAGTAGACTAAAGAAAAGAAGATACAAACTGCTATGTAATTGACAATTGCTTTAACATGGTAGATTCTTGAAAGCCTCACACAGCAGGCTATATCAAGGTCTAAACAGAATTATTAGAATGTGTTCCCTCCCATTGTTTAAAATAGCTGTAAGATAATGGGTCACCAGAGAGTCTCACACCAATAATATTCTCGCTTAATAAGCCAGAAGCCAAATGAAAAGACCCTACTTGAATTATTAAAATTATCTGATCCTATACATCTGAATAAATTTTGTAACATTCTGTAACAGATATAGGAACAATCAAAAAAGTAAATTCACTGAAGGCCCAGCTAAGGGGAATGACTGACTACCTACCTACCTAGGACCAAAAAGTGAATGTGCCCTGTGGAAGTTTACTCTAAGTCCTTCATCCTTAACTGCAAGAGTGTAAACAGAACAGAGAACTAAGAATAAACAGCATCTGTGTGACAGCATTTTGAGGCCTGGTTTTATAGAAGAAAGGTAATCTGGAGCCAGTAATAACTTCTTCCTCTTAAACTTAAGAGAATAAATTTCAAAGTATGAATAAAAACTAATATGATACTAGTTTCAACTAATAAGATACCAATCACTAAACTCTTCTGTATGTTTGTGACGTTCTGAGCAGGATGCTATCTATGGTCCTTGTGCATTGTCACTGCATGAGGATAGTACATGCCAGTTGAAAGTACAGACTCTAGAGATAGACCACACACACAAAAGAAATTAACGATTATTAATGATAAATTATCAGTTTATTAGATGCATGGTGGTACACCCCTGTAATCTCAGCACTTGGGAGGCTGAGGCAGGATGTCACAAGTTGGAGGCTAGCCTGAGCTACACAGTGAGTTTGGATCCAAACAAACTTGGGTTACTGATAGACACATCATTGCCCCCAAACAGTATAAACTAAATATTCTGAATATAAAGGCAATATTGTTACATCTTTACAACAAATATAACACAAATGGAAATTCCACCTGCTTGTTTCAAAAATTGAATAAGGTAAACTTCAAAATTACCTTTTTAAACTAAGAAAACATTTTGCTGGAGAATAAACTAGTAATTAAAAATATTTATTTCGAGTCTATTAAAAAAGAAAAATGAAACAAAGCATGTATATGTTCCTGGGCATGTTCCTAGTTATGATTCTCTTTTAAATAGATACATTTATGAGAGGTTACATGTACTCTGGGAAATGTAATAACTATTGCATCAAATGATGAAATTCTTTGCTATAAAATGCCCCCTGACCTGGCATTGTTTTCCATGTTGTGTCTCATTTCTGGATCTCTCTCCTTCCACATGTGCCCATCAAGGTAAGGTACCTGTCACCCATTTCAGTATCTCATGGGTTCCAGTCTAAGTTTGAAAGGAGATGGTTAACTTTTACAATCACACCTCTTTAACAAATACAACTCTGAATTTTTTTCCTCTGTGTATTTTGTAATGGATGTTTTACTATTCCTTCACTGAAGTTTGATCTGACTTTTCTGAATGTGTTTTCACTACCTAGCGGGACTACCTGATTGTGTCTTCACCTCATCTTTGCTGTTTGCTCAGCTGTTTGCTGTAAACCACACCAGTAAGAAGTCACGGCACTGTCACCACCACAGACGGGGATCCAGTTTACCCATCACTGTGTTAATACCCTGGTCTAACACAAAGGCAGCTGCTCTTTGCTTTGCTGTATTGACATTCAGATGCAACAGACACAAATCACATGGCCCCTTTGATAAGCACACAGTCTCCCTGTCTTCATTTTGAATGTGTTCAATAGCTACTGTCCTTCGTAAACAGACGGCTGGGACCATTCTCCCCTGACCTACCACACGGCCACATATCTAACAAGATTATCCCAGGGGATAAATACATCACTCTTGTCTATATTTGGGAAAGTTTTGGGAAAATGACATCTTCATTCATCAAATAGTAGCACACAACTATATGGCTATTTCTTTAATGAAAGAGGCAAAAGAGACAGTTTTAACCATTCTCCTTTGGGAAGTAGTGAGACTATCTCTCCGATTATGAGAACAACTGTAGCGATGCAGAATTCTTTAGGTGTGAAAACAAAAACATAGCAAATGAGAATAAAAGGCACCCTAACTTACTAACAACATCTTTTAAAGAAAGCCCAACAACAAAATGCTATTTCGTAAGTAGTCAACAAAATGTTCTTTCTGCATGGCCCTTTCACTCTTTTTCATGTTTACTGCTCAAGAGATAAAATAGTTTCAGAACCCAACAACTATGTACCATAAATCAGGAAACCGGAAAGCACTTGCTAACAATCATAAGAACACTTACACACCCTTCCTTTTAACTTTCAAGAGCTATAATAAGCCAGGGAGAGGGGCTGAAGTCCGGTAAACGGGGAGGGTCTTACTCTTTATGCAGATGAGCAGTGAGGAACTGAGGTAGAAGATGAGAAGGTGGCCAGTTTTCTTGAGCTTCATAGTCTCTCTTAGCCAGCACTTACTAAAGTGCTGCTGATGCTGAACCTGTCCGGCGCCTGACTCTTGTCGGGCTCAGAAAGGAGCAGGTGCATCAGAGACTCGGGACACCATCCCTGTCCCACCACTCCCGAGGCTCCTCCACAGACTTAAATTCAAAAATCACTTGTGCTTCACAGCATCTCACTGACACAGGGGGACGGGGTACTCAGTCAAACCTGGAGCAGATTTCTCCAGCCTGGACTGGATTCATGCTCCTTTAGGCATTTCCTATCAGTGGTCTTCTGTTAAAAATGCCTCCTGAAGAGGGTCTACTGTAGGACAGGGTCTTTGCTTGCTCTTAATACAGAAATTAATTTCTTGTGACTGTCTTGGCACACGATTATTCTGATATAGCAACTTTTTTTTCCTTTTAAAGTTTTTTTTTTCTTTTTACATACCAACCACAGTTTACCATCCTCTAGCTCACTACCTATCTTCTGTCAAACACCCACCCACTTCTCAGAGAGGCTAAGGCTTCCCATGGGGAGTCAACAAACTTTGACATTTCAACTTGAAGCAGGACCCAGCCCCTCTGTCCTGTATCCAGGCTGAGAAGAGGAAATGGACTCCAAAAAGCCAGTGCATGCACTAGGGATAAATCCTGGTCTCATAAAATGCCCAAATCACTTAACCATCACCCACATTCAGAGGGCTTTCCCATACAGATCCCCAAGTTGTTAATCTGAGCCAGAGTGTTCCTAGGGTCAGCTGTCTCTGTGGGTTTGCCCATCACGTCTTCACCCCTTTGCTCATATAATCCCTCTTCCCTCTCTTAGACTGGACTCGGGGGGCTCTACCCATTGCTTCGCTTTCGATCTCTAGAAACGCTCCCAAATTCTGTATATTTAACATTTGTTTCCAAAATACAGTTTATGGAAAAGTACTTTTTTTTCTATTTCCAAACACTACAGCCACAGTTGTTGTTGATAGGGTAGAAAAATTGTAAGAAAAAAGTAAGCTACACAGGGGTAGTTTTTCTATTTACAGGTTTACACTCTACTATTGAAATTACATCCTCTAAGATTTCTTGAATTGTTTCTTTGCTATCATTAATTTATACAAATTAGTATGTACATAAGAAACCTATAGTTAAAAATGGAATGCCTTAGTCTGTGATTGATTTTTGTACTGGTACATGTCTGTGCTTTCGATATAATGAAAGCTGGCATGCAGCTTAAAATGCAGTTCCTATGGCTGATTCTGTCTAAATCTTCATAGTTCAGTTAGAATTTGGAGGTTTTATATTTTCTGCCCATATATAAGGAGCCCATGGTATTCTTATAGCTGCATTAATATTCTTTAGAAATAATATTCTATGACCTTGCTTATAATATTTTATTTGATAAAGTAGAATTGACTCATTTAATATTATTTATTGTAGTTTCATATTGGACATGTGTCTATAGTCTGAAATGCTGTAGAAACTGAGATGGGGTGATCATTTGAGTCCATGAGATCAAGACTAGGTTGGGCAACATAGCAAGATTCCATATAAAAAATAATATATGGAAATAAAATAATTTATTTCTTTTTTTTTTTTTTTTTTTTTTTTTTATTTTTTTTAAAACACTTTTATTTATTTATTTATTTAATTATTTGCCTTGGTGTTTGCCTGGAACTGAAACTACAGATTGTTGTGAGCTGCCATGTGGGTGCTGGGAAATGAACCCAGGTCCTTTGGAAGAGCTGACGGTGCTCTTAACCGCTGAGCCATCTCTCCAGCCCCAGGCAGAGGAATTTAAATGTGGCTTCTTCGGGATAAAGTTTCTCCAAGAAGATTTTCTGCTCAGGGATTGACTAGTTTTCCTACTCCAGGACTGGTTGGTTTTGTTGGTCCAGAGATGGTTCTGATATCGGGGTCT
>PVIH01007550.1:0-31126 GCA_004025045.1 Sigmodon hispidus
ACACACACACACACACACACACACACACACACACACGAGAGAGAGAGAGAGAGAGAGAGAGAGAGAGAGAGAGAGAGGAGAAGGGAGAGGGAGAGAGATGAAAGCAGAAAGGACATTAGTTGAAAACAGGAAAAAAATCATGGGAGAGGGACATGGATTCAATATCTAGCATTGAAAAAATAAATAAATGCAGAAAAGAAAGAAAGAATTAATAGGTCAAAGCAAGACGGTTGTCTTTAGTTTGAGGCCAGCTTGAACTACACAGTGAGCCCAAGTGAGCTAGAGCTATATAGCAAGACCAAGAAAGAAAGGAAGGAAGGAAGGAAGGAAGGAAAGAGGGGGAGGAAGAGAAAGAAAGAGAAAGAGAGAGAGAGAGAGAGAGAGAGAGAGAGAGAGAGAGAGAGAGAGAGAGAGAAAGAGAGGAAGGAAGGAGGGGGAGGGAGGGAAAGAAAGACAAAAGAAAGAAAAGAAGCAAGAGTTTTACAGCCCTATGCCTATTTCCATTTTTTCTCCATTCTTCCTCTGAAGTAACTATCATTCTGACAGTTCAAGCTTAGTCTGAACTACATATGAACACCCTGTCTCAAAACTAATGCCATGTCCAGGGAGATGGCTCAGTGGTTAAGAACACTGGGTTCTCTGAACTCCAGTTTAATTCCCAGAATCTACAAAATGACTGATAATCAAGCATAACTCCAGTTCCAGACTCTGATATCCTCTTCTGACGTCTGAAGGGACCAGAAATGCACATGCTGCATAGACATACATGCAGGCAAAACACTCATACACACAAAATAAATAAATGTTGTTGTAATAGGTTTCTGAACTGGCCCCAAGGTTCTGACCCACACTCAACCCTGCTTAGTCTCAAATAATCACACACAGGCTTATATTATTTTTATGCTAATTGACCTAGGATCTAGACATATAACTTGCTAACTCCTTCATCTGAACCCAACCCATCTTGTTCAGCCACGTGGCTCAGTACCTTTTCTCAGCAGCATTTCCTCTGCATCTCCTGTCAGCTCAGTGACTCTATGGCATCTGTCTCCACTCTGAGATGTTCCCGAGTTTTCTTAGCCTGGTAGTGCTGCCCATACTTCCTGTCTGCCTTTGACCAATCAGCTTTTATTAAACCCATAGGTGGGACAAATATTTACAACATTACCAGCATGATCCCACTGCAAAATATAAAAAGTAAAAAAATTAACTGCAGCCATAGAAATTTACAGAAAGTTTCTCCAAACCTCTTCCCAGTGGGTTGTTCTCTACCACCATTACAAGTAACCACTGTTGGGATTCTTTTTCACCATAGAATATCAGTTTAGCAGTTTTCCTTTTTTTTTTGTCCATTACAGAGCTTCAATAAATTAAAACACACAGGGTGCAGTCCTTGGCATAACACTTCTTTTACTTGATCCTTTCTATTCTACTGTGTGAACATACCACAGTTTGTTTATCCCACCATTGAAATACATCGAAGCTGTTTCCGGTTTGCGGTTGCTAATGAATGAAGCTGTCACAGTGTCCACTTTCTAAAGTGTTCACATAGCATTACTGTCACCAGGTGTACACTGTGCCCTCTTCTGCAGAGATTTCAGAAGGGACTATTCCCTTCCACTGATGCCTTAACTGTAGTCTTGTGAGGCATCTTGGCACAGAGACATTCAGCCAATACATGTTTGGACTCATCCAAATATATTTATTGAGACAGGGTTTCTCTGTGTAGCTCTAGCTGTTCTGGAACTTGCTTTGTAGACCAGACTGGCCTTGAACTCAAGAGACTTGCCTGCATCTGCCTCCTGAGTGCTAGGAATAAAGATGTGAGCCACCACCACCTGGCCTAAAATTATATTTTTGTTGAATAAAATTTTTGTGCATGTGTGTTGGTGCATGTGTGAGTGGAGGACAGAGGACAGTTACAAGTCAGTTCCCTGCTTCTACCATGTCGGTTATTAGGATCAAACTCAGTAGAGCAGGTCAAGCTTGGTAGCAGATGCTTTTATCCACTGCACCATCTCACCAGGCCCTCTCAGTCTCTTTTAATCATGTCTTTTGACAAAAAGTTCCTTATCTAAATGGAGTCCAGTTCATCAGGGTTTTTTCCTTCTTTCCTTAGCATTCCATCAGCCCAATTTTTTAAATCTTTGTCTTACCTCTAGATATTATGTTACAACAACAATAATCATAATGATAATAAATGGGATGAATAAAAATCTTAGAAGATTTTTTTCCTTTCAAGCAGTTTTACTTCATTGTCTTCTAGCAAACATGTAACCAAGATAGAAACAAATTAACACCTGAAGGTGGTGCCACACGCCTTTAATCCCAGCATTCAGAAGGCAGAGGCAGGTGGATCTGTCCACTGAGTGAGTTCCAGGAAGGCCCAGGCTACACACAGAAATTGTTTCAAAACAAACGAACAATATAAACAAAAAAAACAACAAACTGGCTTGTAAAATATTTTAATTTTTCTTTTTCCAAGCACATTGAGGAGAATTGGGCTTGAAGGAAAAAAGAAATGTCCCTTGGGTTATAGAATGAAGCGAGTGAGAAATCAGCTTGGTCCTGAGTCTAGCTTCTCATAGCCTCTTGGTGAGGCCCTAGAGAGGAGTCAGTATTTAACTCACTGGCCAGACAGCTGGGCCTGAGGCTACAAATACTAGAAGAGATTTCTATGCACAAAGTGTACCACAGAACCCACAGAGAGCTTACCGATCTAAAGATGCCAAATGAGCAATGTTCCTCAGTAATAACATAGAGGCAAATGACTGTTTTCAACATTTTCCCAAGGTTTGGCATGGTATAAGATCCTAGCATGAATTAAGAGAGTCTCAAGAATGGAACTGAGACTTGTCCTCACTTTGGACACTGTAGAATTCCCTGTAATTAATTTGCTAAGTATTTTTGAGACAAGATCTTACTTTGTAGCCCAAGCTGGGCCCCTCCTTTCTCAGCCTCCTGAGTGCTGGGACCACAGACCTGCACTACCACTACCAGCACCAGCACCATTAACCCTCCCCACACACCATCATCCACCCCCTAATATCATCAGTCACCACCACTACTACCACCACCACCATTGTGTTTGTTTTATGCAGAAGTTCATGAGATTTCAGCCTGAATTAGGAAAGAGAACATTAGAAACTAATTAAGTCTATAGACACAAAAAGATGTCAATGACTTGATGTGAAGTGCAGGTGCAGTATAATCTTCTTAATAAATTCCAGTTTTAGCCAGCATAGCTTCCTGTGTGATCCAGGATTAAAATAAAAGCACAGTTTAA
The DNA here is from genome assembly GCA_004025045.1 of Sigmodon hispidus. Taxonomy (NCBI): domain Eukaryota; kingdom Metazoa; phylum Chordata; class Mammalia; order Rodentia; family Cricetidae; genus Sigmodon; species Sigmodon hispidus. Next base: position 3,287 of record PVIH01007550.1, read on the forward strand.
AATGGAGAATCTCCTCCCCTTTTTCCTTGAATTGTAGTCCTTGTCTTGATCCTCTTAGGAGCACTCCAAACTTTTCTTCTTCCTGTATTTTTCCTTGCTATTAAAAGAAAATTATTTTGTTTTTGCTTTCTTCACATGCAAAAATGCTCTTAATTTCTACAACAAAACGTTTCCCAGTGTTGAGATTACAAATCCTGTGTGGACCACAACACCCACTCTCCAGTGGTTTCCTTTTCTTTTATATATATATACAGGGTCTTAGTACATAAATCCAGCTGTTCTGGACTATGTAGACCAGGTTGGTCTCAAACTCACAGAAATCTGCCTGCCTCTGTCTGTGGACTGATGGGATTAAAGGTGTACCGCATCACAACTTGTCTCTGTATTCTCTTCCAGAGGTTTTCAAGTTGCCAATACTTCCCAGCCAAAGACTCTTTAAAAAAACCTGTGCATAACTAAAGAAGTTAGTGTTTTGTTTTGTTTTCAGTCATTGCAACAATCATGATCCTTCTACTTGAGGCTCCTGAGTGATAGGATTATAGGTATGGCCCACCACACTCAGTTATGTCATACTATAAAAGCTAATCTGGACTACTCGGACAATTTTTGGTCAATGTGGGCTACAGAATGAAGCCAAGTCACAAGAAACAACAAACAAACAAACAAACAATCAGATAAATAAATAAATAAATAAATAAATAAATAAATAAATAAATAAATGCTAAGCCACTCTTCGGAATGTGGAGGCCAGAGTATGACAAGTTCCAGGCCTGGCTGGGCTACTGAGTGAATTCCAGGACAACCTGGACAATTTAGCAAGACCTGTATCCAAATAAAATGCAAAAGTGAAAGTCTAGGAATATAGTGCTTGCCTGGCTCTGTGTGAGACCCTGGGTTTGATCCCTAGCACTACAAAAAAAAGAAAAAGAAATAGCTCAATTAGAAGAAAAATCTTTGTAACCTCAATCAGTCTATAGGAAATTAGTGCTCACAGAATTGTTTAAAGACTGAATAAAGTCAATAGTTAAACACAGATTGTTAAGTGTTGTTTAAAAAAAAAATGAGAAGGACCTTAGAGATGTGAAAATTCAGGGCCCAGGGAATAGATACTGTAACTTGTCTGGATATGGTTGCTGACAATGCTAAACTCAAACCTTATCACGACATTACCTTATCATGAGCTGTTATTTTGGGTCACCGGGTGCAAAATATTTCCTTTATACTACTATGTTTGATTGCCATAGCAATCGTATGAAAATTGGATAATCCATTGTTAACATTATTCTACTAAAGAAGGAAGGCTCGGAGAGATGGAGAAATTTTCCCAAGATCCTTTATCAAGTAGGTCTAGGATGTAGATAAGTACAATAGTGTTGGATCAGAATAGACCGTTCTGATCTTTCTGGTTAATGGTTCTACTGCCTTGAATCAATTATTTAGCATCAGTTCACTCATCTCAGGAGGACCGTGGAGCTTTTCTATGAAAATACATGGCTGAGCCCAGTGTGGTGGCTCATGTTGTAGCACTTGGAATGTGAAGGCAAGAGAATCAGGAATTCAAGGTCATCCTGGGGTTCCTCAAAAGTTCAAGTACAATCTGGACTACAGATGACCCTGTCTCCAAACAATAACAGCAAAATTGCTTGGGTGGTCTGTGCAAACACTTGAATCAAAATGTTTCTAATTGTTTCACTCCTCTGTCTGTATCCCAGACAACTTTTGGGAATCTTAAAGAACAAAGCCAAAATTAACAAGTCCCCCTGTAGCCTGAGCCGACCTTCAACTTTCTATGTAGCTAAGCATGACCATGAACTCCTGATTCTCCTGCCTCTGCCTCTCAAGTGTGGGGATTACAGGTTTGTAATCAAGCCTAACTCCTAATTTTTTTTTTTATTTTTAAATTATTTTTTCTTTTATTTTTGAGATTGTAATGTAATTATATTATTTCTCCCTTTCCTCCCCCTAAACTACTCATTTATTCCTCCTTGTTCTCCTTCAAATTTGTGCCCTGTTTTCACTACCTATTATTTATATATGTATATTCTTAAATATAACCTGGTAAGTCTGTAATATTACTCATATGTATGTTTTCAGGCCTGATGTAAACTAATTCATGGAGATATGATAGACATACCAAAAGGTGTGTGTATTTAATGTATACAACTTGTTAGGATTTATGTATATGTCCATAACATTGTATGCCATAAACCTATATCTTATCTCCAAAATTCTTTTTCTATCCTCTGCTTAACTCTCTCTCTCTCTCTCTCTCTCTCTCTCTCTCTCTCTCTCTCTCTCTCTCGTTGTCTGTTGATTCATTTCTTTCTTTCTTACTTTCTTTAGTGCTGGTGAATGAACAAGCTAAACAAGTGCACTAGAGCTACAATCCCAGTCCCCTCCCCCAGGTGTGAGTTCAGGTCTCACTTCATAGTCTGGGCTGGCCCCTCCAACTCACTCTGTAGTCCAAGCTGACCTGGATTTGAGATCCTGCCTCAGCCTCTTAAATCCTGGGATTATAGGTATTTAGCACCTGCTTTACTGGTTTTTGGTTTTTTGATTATTTATTTATTCATTGTAATCCTGGGGCTTGAACCTAAAAGCCTCAAGCGTGCTAAGGAAGTGTTCTCCCACTGAGTGATATTGCCATTCCTAACTTTAATTTGAAGCAGGTCTCACTAAATTACCCAGACTGCACTCAGATTTGCAAACTTCCTTTCTCCAGTCCGATAGCTGATGTTAAAGGTATGTGTCATTTCCTACCTGGCCTCTTCCATGTTTCTCTATCTTAATTTACTGGATTAGTTAGCAGCACTTAACAGAGCTGACTGTTTCATTCTTAGTGTAGATGGCATCATGTCAAGGTGAGAAACATAATTTTAGTTCATTATCTCGAAGTTTTCTGTCCACAGTCTTTGACTCAGATGACTCTGTCTCCATAGTGAAATAGAACATTACGATGGCAGGAACATGACAGATGAGGGAGTAGAGGACAGGGTGCAACCCCAATGACCTACTTTATCCAACAAGTCAGTCACCACCTGTTTCCACCATATCCATATCCCAGAATACCATCAATTAATTAATTTAATATTATTTGGTACCTAGTACCAAATCAATTCCCCAAATCTCCATTAGCTGGCAAAAAACCTGTTAATCTACAAGCCTAAAGAGAATATTTCATATTTAAACCATGTTAGTATCTCTCATTCTTTTATAACTCTACATCAAATCTATCACCAAACTCTCTCAATCCTTAGCTCCCTCTACAAAATGTGCCATTGTCACTGTCTACACTAAGAAATCTTGGGGGACAACAAGATGTCACAGTGGATAAAGACACTTGTCACAAAAGCCTGGCAATCTGAGTTTAATCCCCAAACGCACATAAAGGTAGAAAGAACCAACTCCACAAAGCTGTCCTCTGACCTCCACATGATCACCATTGTAACACAAATTCTAGTATTAGTAAATGAAAACTCAAAGCCAGATACTGGGGAAAAGGCTGGAATATCAGAGAGAGGAAACATGCCACAGTCAATTTCCAACCGTCTTCCAAAATCCTCAGCCTAGCTTGTTGCTTCTACAGAATAAATCTGTCTTCTTATGCCTGCCTTAAATACCTTCCTCGCCCAGTTGTTTTACTTGTGGGTTCAACTCTGCATCATATTCTAGAGTTAGGATGAAAGGTGTGAGCTACTAAACTACTACTGTTTTGTAGTTAGGCCTTGAATTCACAGAAACACAGAAAGATCTCTGTGGAGTTAGGGAATTAAAGGCGTAGGTCACCACTCCTGGTCTCTTCCATGCTGGGATTAAGGTGTGAGTTACCACTCTCTGACACTCCTGGTTTGACTGTGGGTGGATATGTTCTCTGATATTCCAGGCTGGTTTAATAAATATCTATCACCACACACCATGTCACACATCAGTTCTCTCTCTCTCTCTCTCTCTCTCTCTCTCTCTCTCTCTCTCTCTCTGTTACACACACACACACACACACACACACACACACACACACACACACACACGAATAGTTATTTTACTTGGGAAAGGTCTGGAATTGCAGCTCTGTGGTAGAACACTTGCTTAGTACTGAGTCCCATCCCCCTATTGCAGTAAGAGAAGAAAGTTTTCAAAGGGGAGGACACAGAGAAAAGCAGAATGAGCATCTTCTTGGTATTACTAGTGGTCTGAGCTTAATATTTCCAGGTTCTTGGCCTCTTATCCAAAGAGCTGAAAATAAGGACTCACACAGATTTGCAAAAGAAGTAAGGTAACTTTTTTTATTATGAATAAAGTCTCATACTATTTTATTATGGATAAAGTCTCATTTTTATCCATGTATCCTCTTGTTCAAACTCTCTTACCCCTCCTGCCCCTCCCAGTCTTTTATCACAGCAAGTGGTACTACAAATTAGAGAGGAATAGATAGATACTGTCGAGATCGACAGAAGGGCCACATGAGTGATGGTCTTCGAGGTCTAATTTATTATCCAATAGTCAAAGGTCCAAATCATTGTTCAGGGTTTTCTTTTTTTGCATTGAAATTTCTTTTTTAAAAAAAGATTCAACATTGAGAATATCTTAAAAGGAGAAACTTGATAAACACAGCTTCAAATTTAACAATAGTTGTAGTTAGTTTGTTCCTATGAAATGAAATGAAAATAACTGTTCTCTGTGTCTGAGATTCAAGAGAAGGAGGAGTTTGGTTACCAAAGAGTGTAATAAAGACAGTTCTCTACTTATATTGATACATTATTCAATATATTTATATTCCCACAATGCATCTAACTTTTCCTTTTAATTGTGATATCAGAGCTGGAACTTAGGGTTACGGGCATACCATACAAGTGGTCTGCCACTAATCTCCACCCTAAGATTCAGAATTTTAAATAACTTTTAAATGACAAAAATGAAGTGAGCTTCTCTTTATTGTTGCCTGAGTTTGTTTTGAACTTGTGAGCTCAAATAATCCTCCCACCACACCTGGCATAAATTTTAAAAATTAAAAATACACAAAAGAGGGGACTGGACAGATAGCTCAATGGTTAAGAGCACTGGCTGCTCTCTTCCTGAGGTCCTGAGTTCAATTCCAAGCAACCACATGATGGCTCACAACCATCTATAATGGGATCCAGTGCCCTCTTCTGGTGTACAGGCATACATGCTCTTAGAGCATTCATATACACAATACTTTTTAAAAATCCACAAAAGAGATTCTTCTTCAACCTGCTAGTAAGTGGCCTTTACATACTTTGTGTACTTCTGCTTTCCATGAAAGGACATGCTTCTTTTTCTTTTCTTTTTGAGTCAGGGTCTCTCCATGTACCTCTAGCTGGCTGAAACTCACTTCTGGACCAAGCTAACTTGAACTCATAGAGATCCATATGCCTCTGCCTCCCAAAGGCTCAGATTAAAGGCATGATACACTGTTGCACGCAACCTTGCCAGCAAGGAAAGCACAACACCCAGGACCTTCTTTCAGCAGTTTATTCGGGACCTTTACAATTGTTCTCTCTTTGTTCTTCTCCTGCTTCTCCTTCTTCTTCCCCGGGAAACCCCGCCCACTGACTAATTACTCTCAGGGCATCCAATCCCAATAAGCCACGTGGGCACAGCTCATAGGTCCACATACACAACAGCAAACCACACTCCAGGCTCAAACCAAATAAGGAGTTGTTTATCAAAAGAGAGCACTCACCCACGGGGGGGTGGGGGGTGGGGGGGTGGGGGGTGGCCGGAAATCAGCACCATCTCTAGGGCGCAGCAGCAGGCAGCTCTCTACAATACACCAGTCTCTGCTCAACATAAATATTTCTTAATTGGTTTTAAACACTTGATCAGGCTTTGGCTTTGAATTTTCTGGAAAAGTGGCTTTTGCTACCATTCCTTTTTTTTTTTAACTTTATTTATTTATGTATTTATTTGCCTTGGTGTTTGCCTGGAACTGGAACTACAGACAGTTGTTAGCTGCCGTGTGGGTGCTGGGAATCGAACCCGGGTCCTCTGGAAGAGCAGAGGGTGCTCTTAACCGCTGAGCCATCTCTCCAGCCCCTCTACCATTCCTTTTAAGTATCACCTTCCCATATCAGTTCCTCATGAAAATTTTCAAGGACTGCTTCAGACTAAGGATCCCACTTCATCATCTAAAACCATTCCAGTTGTTTTCTGCACTTACTTTCCACTTTTATAGTCTTTTGAGAGGGATTCCTAATACCCATTCTCCACTACTGGCTCTCATTACAAAAACTAAGGGACCAGAGCTGCTTTTCTCACCTAGTTTTACAAACATTGTGTGGTATTTGACTCAACTGAGGACCTTGAATCCCAGCTTTGTGATGAAATGATGAAGGAAACTTTAAAAGCTAGACTGCACTCATTTCCGCAACTGTCATATCTTATTGTTTTCCTTTTCTATCCCTTCAGATTCAAAATCAGGCCTGAAGAGATGGCTGAGCAATCAAGATCACTTGTTACTCTTGCAGAAGGCCCTGGTTTAATTCCAACACTCACATGGTAGTCACAGCTATTCATAACTCCAGTTCCAAGAGATCCAGCAGGCATGTGCATGTGATGCACAGGTATGCGTGAGGACAAAGCATTCATACACTTAAAGAAAAGAAGTCATTACAAAAGAGAGAGAGAGAGAATCAAAGGAATGTGTGCTTCAGACTCTTACATGGGAGTCATAGAAGGGAGGATGTTCCAACTCTGTTTCCTAATATCAGCTTTGTTTTACAAGGGATATGATTCCATTATTTGGGACCTATTAACTGGTACTTCATGTATAGTTATTAGAGAAAAGTCGTAGAGCCATTCAATAAAGCATTCATCCAAAAAGCTTACTCATTTTTGGAGCAGGCAATATTTTAGATATTAGGTATGCAATGTTGAGAAGTGGTCATACATTGTCTTGTCTTTCATTAGTTTCCATTCCATATGGCAAAACAGAAACTATCAGTGACTTCAAATAGTAATAAGTTATATGAAGAAAATCAAACATGAAAATGCAATAAAGTAGAGCTTGGGGTGGAATGTGGGGCAGCATTAAGTATAGCGGTCAGGGAAGACCTCTTTAAAGACATGGTATTTTAGCTGGGATCAGGAAGATATGTGGATATTTGGAGGAAAACAAGTCTAGGCAGAAGGGGAAACAAGTATAAACAGCAAGAGTTGAAGTGAGTTTAGTGTGTTTAAAAAGCTGAAAGAAAGAAAACAGAGGAAAAAAGCAATCAGAAAGAAACAAAATCTGGGACTGAAGACACAGCTAAGCGGTTCTATCCTGCAGTGTCACAAATAAAATAAAACCAACCAAACAAACACACAAACAACAGAAAGGCCCCTGTGGCTGAAGCAGATTGGATGAAAAGTAGAAGATAAAATATGGCATTAGGAAATCAGTAAGGCCCTGCAAGCCAAGAAGTAGGTCTTTTTTCCTGGGGCTAGGGTTTAAATTCAGGTCTTCACACAAGCAAGCACACACTTGTACACTCAGCTACACTCTAGCCATCACTGTTGAACCGGGAGACACAGGACTATTTTTGTATCTGTTGAGGTATCTGATAGTAGGGTTTTGTTAATCTCTGGCATCCCAGGTTATTCTCAAACTCTCCAAAAGCCTGGAATTATAGGCATGTGCCACCATACCTGGAACAGAAGGACTGTTTTTGAGGCTCAGTCTCCTGATGTAGCCTAGGTTGGCCTTTGAGCTAGCCACCAGTTTACCATTCTCCTGCTTTAGCCTCCAGAATGTTAGGACTATAGCTGTGTGATACCATGCTGGTCTTTAAAAGGTGGGATGTGTTTCAAATTAGTTTACTGTACTCCTTTGGCAACTTCAAAAATAGAAAAAGGGCCAGGGTGGAAACAGAACAGAAAGAAGATAGCTGCCTCTTCATGGTTGAACTGTTACTGTGAAACCCCAAAAGAGAATGAGCCTGTTGCTGCACACCTTTAATCCCAGCACTTCCCAGACACAGGTAGATCTCTGTGAGTTCAAGGCCAGCCTGATCTACATACTGAGTTCCAGGCAAGCCAGGGATTTATAGTGAGACTATGACTCAAACAAACAAACAAACAAAAAATCAAAAACCCACAGTGAAATAAATAGAACAAAAACTTTGAACCCTCTCCAGAGTGAACATTGCCCCATAGCAGTTGTGCTGGAGAGGTGCCATTGCCTGAAGGGTAAGATGGTCCTATTCCATGAAGATGCAAGCCCACACTAAAGCTCGTGGCATGGTAACAGGGAGCAAGCTGGATTGCAGCCCCTACTGACTCGAGCACCTACTGGCTCTCTAGACAGTTGGACCTACTGTCTTGATTAAAGAGATTTGCTGGTGACTCCTGCAACATTGGGGTACCAGCAGGATGGAGGAATGGTAAGCATATAAAGAGAAAGGCGAAGAGATCTTTAGCACTTGGAAGCTGGGAGGCTGGAGTATTAATGTCTGTCTAAAAAGTAGCTCTTGCCCATCAAATACATGGACTCCAAATCACCCCAACCCTGAACAACTCCCAAAGGAAGGACTTGGCCACAGTACTCTACAAATTAGAGGATGAGGTTCTTCTCACAGAGAGGACTTGACAGGAGCGACGGCGGCTTCCTGCCCCAGGACTGCAGAAACAGCTGCGCCCCTCCGAGAACTGTGCAAAATGGAGATAGTAATCCCAAGAGTGGGCCTGGGATTTAGTGGGCACTCAGCAGACTGTGAAGTATGGTTTTTTCCCTGGCTTCACTGAAGGATCTTAGATGAATCATTTCCCCTTTGTGAGATAGTTTATTCATTTGTACAAATGATATTCGCAGTAAAGTGGGATGGAGGAGTCGGAGTAAAACATTTGCCTAGTATATGCAAGGTCCTAGGTTCAATCTCCAGCACAGAAAAAATTCATCCATCCATCCATCCATCATCTATCTATCACCTACTTACTTGCCTATCCTCTTCAATGAAAAATTTCTGAGTTAGGTATGGTAGCTCATATTTGTAATCCTGGCCCTTGGGATACAGAAACAGGTCACTTGCCACACGTTGGAGGCGTACATTAGCTACATGGTGGGTTTGAAGTTAGTGTGGACTATAAAGAAAGACCCTGTAAAGAAAAGGGGGGGAGTTTCTGGAGAAAAAGGAATGAAGCCTTGAGTGTGGAGGAAACCCTGGGAAAGCTAGTCAGTAAAGTATTTGTTTTGCAAGCATGAGGACTTGAATTTAAAGCTGGGTGTGGTGGAATGTGCTTTAATCCCAGTGCCGAAAAGGCAAAAAACAGACGCAACCCTGAGGCTCCCTGACCAGCCAGGCCAGCCTACTTGGTAAGTTTAAGGCTAACAAGGAACACTCTTAAAAACAAGTGAACACAATGACTGAGGAATGCCACCCAAGACTGTCTTCTGGCACACACACACACACACACACACACACACACACACACACACACACACATATCTGAACACACATACATATCCCCCATGCACACACACAAACACAAAGAAGCCCTCACAAAATATGTACACTAATTAAAAAAAAAACAAAAACAAGGATGTGGGGGCTGGGAAGATGGTTCATCGTTTAAGAGTACTGGTGCTCTTCCAGAGAACCCAGGTCTGCTTCCCATATAGCGGCCCACAATCATCTGTAACTCCAGTTCCAGGGAATCAGACACTAAATCTAGCTTGCACAGGCACCAGGCACACACGTGGTACACAGACATACATACATACAGGCAGAACACTCAGACAGATAAAATAAATAAATCCTTAACAAAATCCAGGCATCGTAGCACACAACTGTAATCTCAATACTCAGGAGGCTGAGAGGAGAATCATAGTTTAAGGCTGGCTAGTGGGCTCTAGGCCATCAGCCTAAGGTGCCAATCAAAGCCCTGTCTTATAAAAAAGGAACAAGGTAGTACCTTGCTGTGGTGGGACTCAGGCATTATGGAGGGAGACTTAGAAGCGTAGCTTTGGGGTCTCGAGGACCTTGGCTGGGGCGTGGCCAGTCTCTTTTTTAAAGAACTGGTTGTATGCTATTTATTGTCCTTGTTAGTGTTTGTACCTCTGGAGAAATGATTGACACTGTTATTGTGTGGGACAGTTCAACTCTGTCAGAATTGCCTTCAGGTTCAATTTTGTATCAGTGAGTGTTTATATAAACACCTTAATAAATATTAATCCTTTATATAACCAATTTCCAGTGAATAATTCATACACTATCCTACTACTTTGTGTGTGTGTGTGTGTGTGTGTGTGTGTGTGTGTGTTCTGAGACAGAGTTTTTCCAGGTAGGCTTGGCTGTCCTAGAATTCACTCTATGGATTATGCTGGCCTCAAACTCACAGAGATTCACCTGCCTCTGCTGGGATTTAAAGGCCACCAGTGTCTCCAGCACCTTGATCTTATCTGCCCTCCCTTTACTTCCCGTCCCTGTTGCTATTCCCACTAGCCCTTTTCCTAAGTGCTTCTCTTTCTGCTTTCAAGTCTTTATTATTATTTTGGGCAGGCAGTCTCTCTCTGTAGCCCAGACTAGCCTTGAACTTGAAGCAATCTTATAGCTACCTCTTCCTATCAAATAGTGGGATTGTAGTCAAATGACTACGCTCAGATCTTATGTCTTATTTTTTTTTAAACTTTATTTATTTGCCTTGGTGTTTGCCTGGAACTGGAACTACAGACAGTTGTTAGCTGCCATGTGGGTGCTGGGAATCGAACCCGGGTCCTCTGGAAGAGCAGATGGTGCTCTTAACCGCTGAGCCATCTCTCCAGCCCACGTCTTATTTTTTATTACATGTCAGGGAAGGCATGTACATGGCAAATGTATGAAGGTCAGAGATTAACTTGGGGGATTGGTTCTCTCCCTCTACCATGCTTGTTCTTGGGAATTGAACTCAGGTCATCAGGCTTGACAACAAGCTCTTTTAACCCTAGAGCCCTGCCACTGGCTCCACACTTGCTCCCTTCACTTGCTCCACATGCAATCACTGGGTTTGTCTGAGAGCTTGGTTTGTCTTTCTAGGACATAAAATTCTTCTAGGAAACCTCATCTTTTAAGCACTTGGTTTGCCTTGAATCAAGCATCTCATAAGAAAATAAAAACAGAAAAGGCTTTTAAAACCAATTTACTCCACATACAAATGTCATTCTAATGAATAATCAATATAGCAGTGAATCATTTGTTCTGACTCCTTGGAGAAGCTTGAAGAGACAGTCTATCAGGGTAATGGGGAGAGATTAAAGTGTTCTTTTGGAAATAAATCCAACTGCTTTAAAGATGAAAGTAAGTAAATAAAAGCCAAGGTGGCGTTTGATCTTCACAGACATTCAGGGATGGTTCTCTGTGGCTATTGTAAGGAAAACTCGGATAGAATAAGACCAAATGCCTGCAGATTCAGCATGGCTAGGCACAAATCTGAAGGAACAGTGCCAAGGGACCAGTGTGTTTAACCTTGGGGGTGGGGGTTGGGGTAGGGGCAGAAGCTGGGAGTGTGGCTATGTTGCTTGTTTTTTACTTCTCCGGGCTTATTTCTCTTTTCCCTTTCCTTGTGTTGGCTGGTTTTGTGTGTCAGCTTGACACAAGTTAGAATTATCAGAGGAAGGAGCTTCAGCTGAGGAAATGCCTCCATGAGATCCAGCTGTAAGGAATTTTCTCATTTAGTGATCAATGGGGGAGGGCCCAGCCCATGTGGGGGGTGTGATCCCTAGGCTGGTGGCCCTGGGTTCTAGAAGAAGTGGGCTGAGCCAGCCAGAGGAAGTAAGCCAGTAAGCAGCTCCCCTCTGCATCAGCACCTACCTCCAGGATCCTGCCATTTGAGTTCATGTCCTGTCTTCAGTGATGAACAGCGATGCTGGAGGGTAAGCCTCTCCTCCCCAATTTGCTTCTTGGTAATGTTTTGTCACAAAAATAGAAATCCTAAGACACTAACCATAGAGTGGTTGCTTTTGGGAAATTTCCTGTGACCACGCTATAGTAACCTTTGTCAGTTTCCCCCTTTTGTTCCCTACATTGTTGGGGCCTTGCTTTGGTTCTGGGGCTCACTCATCTCCTATGTGAACAGGAACTGAGTCTTAACTTGTTAAAGCCAGTCTCTATGTATAATCTAGAAATCCTAGGGATACCACAATACCCCTTGCACCAATAAGATCAATATCTTTTTTTAAAAAAAAAACTTTATTTATTTATCTATTTGCCTTGGTGTTTGCCTGGAACTGGAACTAGAGACAGTTGCTAGCCGCCATGTGGGTGCTGGGAATCGAACCCGGGTCCTCTGGAAGAGCAGAGGGTGCTCTCAACCGCTGAGCCATCTCTCCAGCCCCAAGATCAATATCTTTTTAGCACATGATTTGTCTTCCTCACTCTCTCATTCTTTAAAAAGTATATGGTGGGGCTGGAAGATCAGCTTCTATATGGATCAACAGTTGGAAGCACTAGATGCCCTTCCAAAGAACCTAGGTTTGATTCTTAGCATCCACATGGAGACTCATACCCCTCTGTAACTCCATCTCCAGGAAATCTGACATGCTCTTCTGATCTTTGTGAGCCCTTGGCATGTACATGGTACACATACATGCATACAGGCAAACACTTACTTACATAATATAATAAAATTGGAAATCTTAAAAAGTAAGTATATGGAAATGGGCTACAGAGATGGCTTGGTAGTTAAAGTGGTTGCTATATAAATAAGAGGATTGGAGTGCAGATCTCCAAAAACCCAAATAAGTACCAGGTGGGCGTGGTAGCCCACTTGTGATTCCAACCTTGGAAGATAGACTGACAATACCCAGAGCAAGCTGGCTAGAGACTACCCTTATTGGTGAGCTCTGGGTTTGATTGAGAGATTCTTCCTCAATAGTTAAGGTGGAAGGGCAATAAAAGATGATTCCCGGGCTGGGGAGATGGCTCAAAGGTTTAAAGCACTGAATGTTCTTCCAGAGGTCCTGAATTCAAATCCCAGCAATCACACGGTGGCTCACAACCATCTATGGTGACATCTGGTACCCTCTTCTGTATGCTATATACATAGTGAATAAATAAATTTTTTAAAAAAGAGGATTCCAACATTGACCTCTGGCCTGTGCATGCACTCCCACACCTGCACCCACACACATGCTAAAACATGTACCATACACACATGAAAAAGAGAAAGAAGCATAGAAAGATATTGTCCTGAGGTTACATAATAGTCAATTCAGTGTATATATACTATATTTTCTGGAGTTTTCTAAGGGTAATCATATCCATTTCAGTGGTCCTGTCAGTGCCAGTACTGCTTTGCTATTGCTAGTTCCTATAAACTCCCTGCCTTTGTTACCATGCAATACCTCATCCCATTTACTTCCCAAAGTCTTGATTCATCTATAGTGAAACATGACAATTTGGTACAGTGATTGTTGTTTTGTGATCATATTTTAAAACTTTCTCATGCCTAATTCTCTTTTAGTTTTATTATTATTATTATTATTATGAACAAAGAAGTCACACTTTCTATCCTTGTATATCATTATTCAAGGTCCCTTCCCCCTCCCACCACATCAGGTCGTTCTTTCTTCTCCACAACTCCCCATCCCCTCCCTGGACAGGCTGCAGACAGTCTCATGGTCCCACTGACCCAATAATGCTTAGTTCAGTCTCCACTCCTGGCAGATCCAGCTTTCTCCTCCCTCCCTCAAGAGTGAGTCAGGTGTTCCTGTATCATGCCTAATTCTTAACTGCAGACCCCCCCCCTAAAAAAACCGCACTCAATTTATCTGATTTGCTTTTCTAAGACTTCTCTCTCCCTTTTCAAAATAAGATTTTAGTTCACCTACAATATAATGAATTTCATTATGGCATTCTCAAATACATGTACCACCACATTTAGCTCATGTTCACCATTACCATTCCCTAATCCTCCTCCTGACTCTCACTGTTCACCTTCTTCCCCCAAATAGCCCTGCTGCTGTCTTCATAGACATGAAGCACACACATATGTTCTTCATATAAAAGAAAATGTGATGTTTTTCTTTCTTCCCTCCATTACTTTCTTGTTTACCCCTCACCCTGCCCTTTGTATTTTCAGATCATGTATGTACATGTGAATGCAGACTCTGCATATGAGAGAAATAGGTAGTGTTTGTCTTATTTAGTTTCCATAATGACTTGTGATACCATCCATTTCTTGCTGTCATAATTTTATTCTTCTCTATGGATAACTAAAACCACATTTATATAAATAGAGACAGGTGCACGTCATTTTAAACATTTTTTTCCCTCGTGAGCTTATCTGTATACTTAAACACATGCCCAAGGCACAAATGTAGAGGTCAGAGGACACGTGGAGTGAGAGGTAGTCCTCTTTGCACTCTGTGGCTCCAGGGAAACTACCTGGACAGCAGGGCTTTTACATACCAGGACAGCTCCCTGGCCCACATTTTCTTTATCTGTTGGCAGGCATCTAGCATGTCTTCATACTTTGGCTATTGTGAAAGCATGGAGGTGCAATTAACTCCATGACATGTGTTGACTTCAGGTTTTCATGGGTAGCTAAGTAATTGTGTAGCTGGGTCATGTGATAGTTCTATTTGTAAACTTTTGAGGAACCCTCAAACTGAGTTTCATAGTGGCTCTATCAGTTTACATTTCTACCAACAATCTGAAGGTTCTGTTTCTCCACAGTTTCAGCAGTATTTGCTGTTTTCTTGATAGCTAACCCAAGTAGGGTAAAGTGGAATCTCAGTGTAGTTCTACCCTGCATTGCTTTGATGGCTAATGATGGTGAACTTTTCTCATTTTTTGAGAGTTTTTTTTAACTCCTGTATCTCATAACATGCCTTTCCCCCATTTTCTGTTCTTTTCTTCTCCCTTTTCTTTTATAAAACGTTGTATTTATTTGTATGACTGTTTTGCCTGCATATGCATATGTCCACTACGTGGATTCCTGGGCCTGCAGAGGTCAGAAGAAGACTTTCAGTCTTCTGGAATTGGAGACAGAAGTGGCTGTGAGCCACCCTCTGAGTGCTAGAAACTGAATCATTGTCTTCTGAAAAAGGTGCTCTTAACCACGGAAACGTTTCTCCAGCCACTCTCTCTTTTTTCTTTTTTAAATTGTAGTTGAGATTAAAAGTGTACACCACCACACTTGTCAGGATTTCTCTTTTCTTTTCTTTCTTTCTTTGTTTCTTCCTTCTTTCCTTCCTCTCTATCTCTTTCTTTATTTTCAAGATAGGGTTTCTCTGTATAGACCCAGGTGTCCTGAATCTCACTCCTTACACCAGGCTTGTCTTGAACTCTGCCTCCCAAGGGCTGGGACCAAAGGTGAGACCCACCACTGCTGGGTTCTGTAATCCTAGTACTCAGGGAACAAAAGCAGGAAGATTAGAAATTCAAGGTCATTCTCAGCTGCTTAGTAAATTCAAGGCCAGCTTGGGCTACATGTAGACTTTGTTTCAAAAGAAGCCAAGTTTTATGGAATAGTGATACGGAAAAGATTAAATCAACTCTGAAGTCCCACTACTTAAAACTTCCTGAGTAAGATACTCCATTTTCTATTTTTTTTAAACTGACTTGAGTGACATTAGAAATTACTTTTTTTTTTTTTAAGAAAGAATCTCATTTTCTAGCCCAGCATCATGGTTATACTAATGACCCAGCTTCCCAAGTAGTGGAATGTAAATGTGCAATGCCATACCCAGCTGCTTGAAAATATCTTACTTAATTAATTAGTTGTTATTCCATTGTATACAGCCTTTGGGGACCTCACTAGAGAGGTTGAGGCAGGAATCTTTTGTCTGAGGTCAGCCTTAGATAACATAGTAAGTTTCAGATGATATAGTAAGCTTCATAGTGAGACTCTCTTAAAAACAAAATCTAAAAAGATTCTAAATAGAGAAGATAATATGTGTTGAGAGGAACAAATTTATAATCTGAAGGCATCTTTGAATCAGGAGCAAAGGACACAAGAATGGGGACAGGAATGGTGGCACGTGCCTTTAGTCCCAACACTCTGTGAATTTGGGGCCAGCCTGGTCTACATATAGAGTACCAGGCCAGCCAGAGATACATAGTGGGACCCTGTCTCAAAAATAAACTAACAACAGCAACCAAAAAAAAAAAATGACTGGAGGAACGAGTTTTTAGTTTACCAGTCTGTTCCTCAGTTCCCTTACTTCCTCTGCAGACTTCACACACAGGGGCTCCAAGCACTTGAAAGTCATTCAGTGACCATCTATCCAGAGCAAAATTCTGCTCAGAAGTAAGGACATCAGCAAACACAGGGGCAGAGACAGGAATATTCTGATTAGTAAAAAGTGTTCTCTAGAGCCTGGAGAAATTGCACAGAACAATCCCAGCACTCACAAGGCTGAGGGATGGACATGAGTCTAAGGACTGGCCCGTGCTTAGTCTCCCTGAAAGAAAGGAAAGAGGGAGGGAGAGGGGGAGAGAGGGAAGAAAGCTTTGTATTTTTTTATTATCAAATATCACTTATGTTCCATCTTTCTTAACTGTTTCTATACATGAATTAGATAGCACTTTTTGGTTTGGTGGCATATTTGAGTTTACTATTTATCACCTAGCTCTGGGGTAGACCAATTTTGTGTGTTATTTTGTTTAAATTTGAGACAGTCTCAGTATGTATCTCAGGCTGACTTTGAATTTGCAATCTGCCCTAGCCTCAGGAATACTGGGATTGGAAGCGTGCACTCACCATGCTTTCAAAGTCAGGTTTCTGGGCAGAGGCTAATAGGTGTTAGATATGAGGACCCTTTTTACCGCAGTGCCGGAGATGGAAGCCAAAGCTTTGCTCATACTAGATAAACACTCCATTAACTGAGCTACATGTCCAGCCCTGGAGTCTGAAACTGTTGAATCAGCAAAAGGTCACCCGTTCAGCTGATGAGCAAATATTTATTATCTAAGTGCTTTAGGGTAAGGCCGCAGTAGTAAACAGAGCAGAGAATCTGTCTTTGTAGACTTGACATTCTAGTTGGAGATACAAGCATTAATCAATTCTACAAGTATTTAACTGACAAACATTGGAAAGAAAAAGCACAAGGTAAGCTTGAGCATGGACAGCTGGTTCCAAACCCGCTTTTTAGTGTCAGGGAAAGTTAGTCTAGTGAAAGGTACATTGAACATTAGGCAAATGATGGGAGAAAAATTCCAGGCAGAGAAAACAGGATCTTATCAAGCTCCAGAGGTGCTATGCTAGGAAAACAGGAAAAAGGGGTAGAAGCGCAAATGAGGTCCCATATGGCAGGGACCAGAAGCAGCTCTGCAGACCAGCCCTGCTTTTAACACATTTTTTTTAATCATGACAAGATACACTTAACATAAAATCTGCCTGGTTTGCGGCCCTGGAGAACAAACCCAGGAGCTTAAGTCTTTTAGACAAGGGCTCTACCGTGAGCTTTAGTCTCAGCCCCCTCTCCTACTCTTTAAAGACTAGATGAGCCAAGTGTGGTGGATCATACATGTCATGAAAACATCCAGGAGGCTGAAGCAGGAGAGCTGCCTCTAAGAGTTTGATGTCACACTGGGCTATATAGTGAGCCCCAGAGCAATGTGAAACTTTTTCTCAAAAAATCTCCATTAACTTGTTGCATGAATTCAAATTGTAAGTAAAGACACTCAGAGTCAAATATCAGGGAAAGGCTGAAATATCAGAGAGAGGAAACACCATAGTTAGTTCTCACCCAGCTGTCTTGAAATTTCCTCAGCCTTGCTCCTGGTTGCTTCTGCCTCTGCTGGGTTCCTATGCTGCCTTAAATACCCTTCTTGCCAGCTGTATCCCACCTAGGTTAGGATTAAAGGTGTGAACTACTCTATTTTGTAGCTAGCCTTGAATTAATAGAAACAGAGAAAGTTCTGTCTTAGAGTTATGGGATTAAAGGTAGGTCACAACTCCCAGGCTTTCCCTGTGCTGGGATTAAAGGTGTGTGTCATTGAAGCCCAGCTGTTTGGCCTTGTACTCAAAGATCAAGAAATTCCTGAGCTGTCTGCCTAGGTTTTGACTGTGTGTTAATCTCTCAAATATTTCAGGTTTTATTAAATATGTAACATATCACCACATCAACTGCCAAACTGTGGTTGTGGCTCACACCTATAATCCCAGCACTCAGGATGCAGAGGCAGGAGAATCTCCAAGTTCCAGGCCAGCCAGGGCTACACAGAAAACCCTGTCTCAAAAAAAACCCCAAAATCTCAGTCAATCATTTCTACATTATTAGTACAATGTAATGCTATATTCATTTTATACTTAAAATCAGTGTTTTTATTAGAGAAGATTTGAAAAATACAGAAGGAGGAAAGGATTATGATGTGTTAATACAAAACAACTCCCAGTACAATTGTGGTGTATATCTTTATAGTCCATTTTCTACATATAGACTTATTTATAATCCCAGCACACAGGAGGCAAAAGGAAGTGGATCTCGGTGAGTTAAAGGCCAGCCTGGTCTATAGAGTGAGTTTCAGGACAGCCTGAACAAAGAAACCCTGTCTCAAAAAAACGAATAAATAAATAAATAAATAAATAAATAAATAAATAAATAAATAAAACCAAAGAAAAGCAAAAAATAAAAGCCCATGCCCAAACAAAAGCCACTAGAAAACAAACAAACAAACAACCCCCCCCCCCAGAGTTTTCTTTCTGTTGACTAGCTATTCCTGAGCATAGGCCTGCCCTGGGATGTGGTTGTTGTACTCAGTGTCAACTCCATTATAGAAAACTGATTTCCCTCTTACAGCAGTTATCAATTGTAAAAGCTTCTTGGTGGAGATAGGGCTTTGTTCCCATTTTCCTTTCTCCATGCTAGGAATTTTTCTAGTTTGAACTTGTCGGGTTAACATATTTATGCATGCTGTCACAATCTCTGTGAATTTATAGGTGCATCAACTCTGCTGAATTTGGAAAATGCAGTTTCCTTGCAGTCTTCCACTACCTCTGGCTCTTAAAATCTTTCCACTTCTTTTTTCTGCATAGATCCCTAAGCCTTAAGGGAGAAGTTTGATGAAGACTTAGGCCTGGGTCATACATACAGTCACACTCTCTATGTTGTCCAGTTGTTGGTCTTTGTATTAATTACCATCTATTGCAAGAAAAATCTTCTTTGATGAGAGTTGAGTGGTGCACTTATCTATGATTGTAGCATCATAGATATTATTAGAAGTATTCCTATGTTCATTTAGTAGGATAATTGTAGTAGGGTTTCTCCTAGAACCAATTATCTATTTAGTCTCAGGTTCTTGGCCTCATTGACAGTGTCAGACTTGGGTCATTTTATCACTACTTTTTAAATTAAGAACATTATTATCTTATTTGTCGCTAAGCCTTTGGGTCATCTGGTCTCTGGTTCTTGGTCACCCAAGCAGTATCAGGCATGTGGTCCAGAGTGTACCTTAAGTCAAATCAGCTATTAGTTGGTTACTCTCACAAGTTTTGTAACACCATTGCAGATAAAAAAAGGTTTGTGGCTGACTTGGTGATTATGTTCTGTTGTTGATAGTATGCAAAGATTCTAGCATAAAGGAGTGAAGGCTCCTTGTAAGCACCAGCTCAACAGCTCCATGTTCAATGAGCTATGCAGGTGTTGTCTTCAGCAATAGGGCCTTGCAGTCACTTTGTAGAGTAACCTATTGTCTTGGCAACAGTCAGTTGTTTATGGATTCCCATGGGACCCCTTTGGCCAACAATTCAAATGTAACCCAATTCTGGTGCTGGAAGCTTTATTTGATGACAAGACATGGCCAGTTAGGGCTTTGTCCTTCCCATTATTAGCTTTCTGTTGTTTCTGTTATTGATGATATCCAGACTTAATCCATGGTTCTATAGAATGGAAGGTATTATTTCAGTTTTTTTATATCTATTGAGACTTGCTTTATGTGTGAGTATATTGTCACCTTTGAAGAAAGTTCCATCAGGTGCTGAGAAGAGAGTATATTCTTTTGTGTTTGGGTGGAATATTCTGTAAATATTTATTAGGTACATTTGAGAAACAGGCGGGGCTGGCAGGCAGAGAGACTATATAGGAAAAATCTGGGAAAGAAAGAGAAAGAGCAAAAGATCAAGGAGCAAGAAAATAAGGGCCATCCAGCTACCCAGCCAGCCATGGAGCAAGAGTAAGATTTACAGAAGTAAGAGAACAGTAAAAGCCTAGAGGCATAAGGGCAATGAGATAATTTAAGAAAAGCTGGCTAGAAACAAGCCAAGCTAAGGCTGGGTATTTATAATTAAGAATAAGATTTTGTGTATGATTTATTTGGGAGCTGAGTGATGGGTCCCCAAAGAATATACAGAACAAAAAGTTAAGAGTAAAGTAAAAGAAAAAAGTAAAAGTAAAGTAAAAAAAAAAAAACCAACCAACAACATTTTGGCATTCCAACATGGGGCTAGAATAAAAGAAAATCAGCATAGTATCACTGTCTGAGGGTCAATATGTGATTTAAGCTGTAGTAGTGTTTCCTTTACAAACTTCTGTGCTCTTGTGTTTGGGGCATAGATGTTAAGAATTGCAGTGTCTTTTTTGTGGGTTTTTCCTTCGATGGGTATGTAGTATCCTTCCAATCTCTTCTGATTAGTTTCGATTTGAAGTCTCTTTTGTCAGATACTAAAATGGCTTCCTTCTTAGGTCCATTTGCTTGAAATATCTTTTTCCATCCTTTTACCCTGAGGTGATGTCTATCTTTGATAAGGTATGTTTCTTGGATACAACAGACAGATGGGTCCTGTTTTCCCAGCCATTCTGGTAATCCGTGTCTTGTTATTGAGGAATTGAAGCCCTTCATATCAATGAACCATGTTTGTTAATTCACACACACACACACACACACACACACACACACACACACACGTGCATGAAGTGTGGTAGCAGGCAGGCAGACATGGTGCTACAGAAGGAGGTGGAAGGTCTACATCTTCATCCACAGGCAGCAGAAGTGAAGACTGAGACACACTGGCCAGACTTGAGCTTCTTAGATCTCAAAGCTCACCCCTCAGTGACCCACTTCTTCCAGCAAGGCCACACCTACTTAAACAAGACCACACCTCCTAACAGTGCCACTCTCATTTAAACACATGAGCCTATGGGAGTCATTCCTATTCAAACCACAACATACCTTCTGCAGCGCAGAATTCATACACAGATGTTTAACTTTGGTTTTATTGCAAAATGTCTTATTGTGTCCACCAATTGTGATTGAAAGTTTTGCTGAGTAGAGTAGTCCAGGCTGGCATCTGAGGTTTCTGTAGTATATATGTTTGGGCCCTTCAGGCTTGTAAAGTCTCCATCGAGAAGTCTGCTTTTATATGTTACTTGGTCTTTTTCCCTTTTAATTTCTAATATTCTTTCTTTGTTCTGTACATTTAGTATTTTGATTATTATGTGCTGTGGACACATTCTTTTCTCATTCAGTCTATTTATTGCTTTGAATGATTCCTGTACTTTGATAGGCATCTTCTTTATTTTTCTCTATGATTTTATTTGAAATATTTTCTGGGCCTTTGAGCTAGGTTTCTTCTCCTTCCTTTATTTCTGTTATTCTTAGCTTTGCCTGGCACCAGGCTTCTCCCCAACCACATAACTGTCCCTCCCTTCTATCAGGATAATTTCTTCTATTGCTCCCCTCTCTATCCCTCCCAACTTGACCATCCCAGTCCCTCCTGCTCCAATTTCCCATCCCCATCCTCTCCCCTTTACCTTTTCTGCCCCTATAGTTTACTCAGGAGATCTCATCTATTTTCCCTTCCCAGGGTGGTCCATATGTTCCTCTTAGGGTTCTCCTCGTTACCTAGTTTCTCTAGGGTTGTAGAGTGTAGCCTGGTTAGCTTTTGCTTTCCATCTGATATCCACTTATGAGTGAGTAAATACTGTTTGTCTTTCTGAGTCCAGGTTACTTTACTCAGGATGATTTTTTTTTCTAGTTCCATCCATTTACCTGCAAATTTCATGATGTCATACCGCTGACTAATGCTCAATTATGTAATGTGCATTTTCTTTATCCATTTTTCACCTGAGGATCATCAAGGTTGTTTCCAGGTTCTGGCTATTGCAAATAATGTTGCTATGAACACAGTTGAGCAAATGTCCTTGTGGTATGATTGAGCATCATTTGGGTATATGCCCAAGAATGGTACCTGCTGGGTCTTGCGGTAGATACCCAATTTTCTGAGAAACCACCATACTGATTTCCAAAGTGGCTGTACACATTTGCACTCCCACCAGCAGTGGAGAAGTGTTCCCCTTTGTTGTAGAATATTATTTTAAGGTGTGTTATTTTTGTTTGCGCTATGGAACATTTGTTTAATGATTTAAAGGTGTGCTACATTTGTTAATACTGTATTAGTTTAACTCAGTGAAGCTGTGTTACTTGACTGACTAAAATACCCAATGGCCTAATAAAGACCTGAACAGCCAATAGTGAGACAGGAGAGAGAAATAAGGCTGGCAGGCAGTGAGTATAGATAAAAGGAGAAATTTAGGGGAAAAGAAGGAGGAAGGAGCCAGAGGAGGAGGAGGACACTAGGGGCCAAGCATCCAGCCATCTATGAAGTGAGAGTGACAGAAAGATGACAGAAGTAAGAAAAGGAAAAAGCCCAGAAGAAAAGAGTAGATGGGATAATCTAAACTAAGAAAAGCTGGCAAGAAACAAGCCAAGCTAAGGGTAGGCCTTTATAAGTAATAATAAGCCTCTGTGTGTGATTTGTCTGGGAGCTGGGTGGCAAGCCCCACAAGAGAGCAAAAACCCCAGCAACATCCCTTACTCCACATCCTCCCCAACATAAGCTATCATCAGTATTTTTTATCTTAGCCATTCTGACAGGTGTAAGATGGTATCTCAGAGTTGTTTGTGGATTTGCATTACCTTGATAACTAAGGATATTGAATAATTCCTTAAATGTCTTTTGGTCATTTGAGACTCTTATGTTGAGAATTCTGTTTAGATCTTTACCCCATTTTTTAAATTAGATTATTTGGTATTTTGATGTTTCTTGAGTTCTTCATATAATTTGGAGATCAGCTCCCTGTCAGATGTGAAGTTGGTGAAGATTTTTTTCCCATTCTGTAGGCTGTCGGTTTGTTTATTAACAGTGTCTTCTGCCTTAGAGAAGCTTCTCAGTTTCAGGAGGTCGCATTTATTAATTGTTGCTTTCAGTGTCTGTGTTACTGGTGTTATATTTAGGAAGTGGTCACCTGTGCCAATGAGTTGGAGGGTATTTCCCACTTTCTTGTCTATCAAGTTCAGTGTAACTGGGTTTATGTTGAGGTCTTTGATCTACTTGGACCTGATTTTTGTGCATGACCATAGATGTGGATCTATTTGCATTCTTCTACATACCACTATCCAGTTATGCCAGCACCATTTGTTCAAGATGCTTTCTTTCTTCCATTGAATATTTTTGGCTTTTTTGACAAAAATCAAGTGGTCATAGGTCATAGGATAAATGTCAATGTCTTCAGTTTGATTCCATTGATTCACCTATCTGTTTTTATATTAATGCTAAGCTGTTTTTATTACTATATCTCTACAGCAGAGCTTGAACTCAAACGAGGGTGATGCCTCTGAAAATTCCTTTATTGTACAAAATTGTTTTAGTTATCCTGAGCTTTTAGTTTTTCCAAATGAAGTTCAGTAGTTTTTGATTATCCTCTGATATTCCAGACTATTTTTATTAAATATATATTACCACTATCTTTTTGTGTCAAAAGTAAAAAGGTTATAACTAACATAAAAAAACTATATACAATAGGTACAATAACTAGATACAATATATACAAGCAATAATTACATCAGTAATGTCCACACCATTTATTATTGACAAATTTAAAGAAAATATTCTATTATTTAGCCTATCTTTCTGGGCTTGTGATACCTCACTTAGGAGGATATTCTCTAAATCCATCCATTTCCCTTCAAATTTTAGAATATCATTTTTTCTTACTGCTGAGTAGTACTCCATTGTGTAGATGTACCACAGTTTGTTAATCTATTCTTCAGTTGTGGGACATCTAGGTTGTTTCCAGGTTCTTGCTATTATGAATATTTCCACTATGAACATAGTTTAGCTAATGTCTTTGGGGTCAGAATATGCTTCCTTTGGGTATACATCCATTAGTGGTATTGCTGGATTCTTGGGGGGATTGATTCCCAGTTTTCTGAGGAACTGCTATACTGCATTCCAGAGTGGCTGAACAAGCTTACTCTCCCACAAACAATGGAGGAGTGTTCCCCTTGCTCCTCAACCTCTCCAACATAGGCTGTCGCCTGTGTTTTTGATCTTAGCCATTCTGACAGGTGTAAGATGGTATCTCAAAGTTGTTTTGATTTGCATTTTTCTGATGGCTAAAGATGTTGAGCAATTTTTCAAGTGTCTTTCAGCCATTTGTAATTCTTCTGAAAATTCCCCTTTTAGTTCTGAACCCCATTTTTGGGCTCTAGTTTTTTGAGTTCTCTATATAGTTTAGAGATCAGTCCTCTGTTAGTTGTAGGGTTGGTGAAGATCTTTTCCCATTCTGTCAGCTGCCTTTTGTCTTAGTGACTGTGTCCTTGGCCTTAGAGAAGTTTTTCAGATCCAGGAGGTCCCACTTACTGATTGTTGTTCTTACTAAAGTGTTCTTACTAGGTGTTGATTCTTCTTATGTCTTTATTGGGTAGGTCTTTTGTTCCTTTATTTTCTGTTTCTTTCATTGTCTTTTGGCCTGAATGGCCAAGGGTTCTGGTAATTGGCTCGTTGTCAGGTTGACTGGAGTTGTCGCAGCTGAGGTTTGTGGGGGTTTAAGTGCCTAGATCCAGTGTATTGTTATGTTCTTCTGGCCGATATATGTGGATTGATATTTCATACTTAATAAAACCTGAATATTAGGGGAGAAAGCACACAGTCAAATCCTAGGCAGACAGCTCAGATCCATGAATACAAGGATAAACAGCTGAGAGTCAATCACACACCCCTTTAATCCCAGCACAGGGAAAACTGGGAGTGGTGACCTACACCCTTTATCCCACAACTCCAGAAACAGAACTTCTTCTGTTTCTGTGAGTTCAAGGCTACACACCATTAATCCTAACCTGGATGGGAAAGGGTAGATAAGGGATTGTAGAAACCCAGAAAGACAGAAGTGACTGGCAGAAGTTAGGCTGAGGAAGTTGTAAGATAGTTTGGTGAGAATTGACTGTGCTGCTTCCTCTCTCTGATATTTCAGCCTTCCCCCAATATTTGGCTCTGAGTCTCATTTGTGCTACTACAGTGAATTAAATATTTCAAGTGTGAAAGTCTGTAGCTACTACAGATGTAGGCCTTACTAGTGTCTATGGGGTCTGTTCTTCCAACTGGTGTGGATGGTGCCTATACCGTTAGGGTCTTCTGATGTTGCTGTAGAGGACTATTCTTGGGAGGCTGTTTTCCTTCCAAATGATGCAGGTGGTGCTTGTGTGACTGCTCATGTTGGGGGGATGGTTGGCTGGGGGTGGATGGTGGGTTTGGTGGCTTTAGTGGGTTTGAGCATGGGGGGGTCTTGTAGGTCACAGAACTTAATGGGTGGTAGAGTGGCCTGTCTGTGGACTCTTACCTGCTGACCTGCTGCTGGGGCTCTTTCATAGTTTTCTTTAAGGTATTTATCTGGTCTTTATTTTGTTTTGTTTCTTGTTTATTTTATTTTATTTTGTTTTGTTTCTTGATTTTATTTTGTCTTATTTTATTTTGTTTCTTGATTTTCGTTTTCTCTGTGGCTCTTAGGAGAGTGTGGTCTCTGTGTGTTGCCTGCTAGGAAAATTTTTGTGGTTCTGATAGTTGCTCACTGGTGGTTCCATGTAAAACATGTTCCTGGATATTGGAAGCTGACATTTAAGAATGGAGATGGCCTGGCAAGAGGGTAGAGGAAGTTCATGGTGGGGGGAGCTTATTCCCCTGGGAGTGGTGGCGGAGAATGAGAGGCTACAGCAGAAGGGGTGCTACAGAGCTGGGGATGAGGCTGGGGCTTGGACTTGGAGGAATGGAGGGAGAGCTGAAGATCTGCAGCTTCCTAAGCCAGAGTGGCCTGAGGGCTCTGCGGAGTGCCTGCGGAGGTGAAGGCTGGGGCAAAGGATTCTTAGGGGTAAGGAGTTTGGAGAGGGGAATATGTGATCCCCTGGAGATGGGGTGGGGGAAAGGGAGGCTGCAGCTGGAGATGAGTGAAACTGGGGAGTTGGATTTGGAGAAGCATGTATCCACAATAGCTGGATTTTCTTTTCTTTTGTTTGGTTCTGGTGTTTTGAGACATTTATTTGAGCATATACCCCCTTACCTCATACCTTCCCTTTTTCTCATCAAAGAGAATATTATACATATATAGTTAATCAAATTATCAATGTTATATTTGTGAATATAGGGAAACCAACTGGGCAAAATAAAATAAAATAAACCCTTGTCAGGTATAGTGGCACATACCTTTAACCCTATCACTGGAAAGTCAGAAGCAAAAGCAGCAGGAGTTTGAGGCCAGCCTGGGCTACACAGAGAATTCTAGGCTAGCCTGATCTATGTGATACTGTGTTTCTAAAATGAAGAATAATCCTTGAGTAGACCATAGCCCAGTATACTAATGATTGGAAGGAGAGAAAAGAAAAATAGAGGGTACTTCTGAAGGTTCTTTCCCTTGCAGGAACTGTTTATGGATGGCTGGATCTGGTAAGGGAGAGTTAGGGTGGGCAATAGCGGCTTTACAGGAAGTCAAGAATTTTAGGAAAATGGTATTGAAAAAAGAAAACAGTGTTGGATGAAGGAGAGGATCATGTAAAGGGGTAGAAGCAGGGAAACAGTCCTTGGCAGCCGTGGTGACAGCTCAAGGGAGCCCCCAGTGGAAACAAACCGCTATTGCAATAAAGAAGGGAAGGGATAAGTTAGGTTGTACTTTGGTTACGTTTGGATTTGTAGAATTACCAATGCCTTATGTTACTTCTTCTTAGAGTATTGAAGTACATATCACACTCATTTAACATGTATTTGTTTGAAACTGGTGGTGGCTCATGCAGGAAAATTGCTACCAGTTCCAGGCTAGTCTGGGCTATACACATGCAGGCATGAAACACAATTTTAAAAATTTAAAGCAAATAAACAAACAAAAAAACACTTATTGAACATCTACCCTAGAGTAGGTTATGGGATGACAGGCAGGAATAAGATGAAGTGAGTTGCTGTCCTCTTCGTGTATTCTGGTTGGGAAAAAAGAACTAACAAGTATGAATATGTAGGCTGATGAACAACAGGTTTTCAACTTCTGAAGATAATGTATTCATGGTTTTATATTTCTCCAATTAAATGAAAAACAGCAACAAGTTTGGACTTTATTCACCAGATTAACAAGATGCCCATTACCGTGCTCTTGAACTTGTTCTTTCTCTGATGTATTCAGCAATTTATACACGCGATAAAAGAAAGAGGCCCAAATAGGAAGGGGTGGGGACTGCCATAACTGTCATTGCATGTCATTGCCACAACATGTCGCTATTGACCACTAGTCAGCTTCCACCCGAGGCTGCTGCCGTATGTGGCTACCTTTCCTAGCACACTGCTTTTCTCCTTAAGAGGCGTTATTTGCTTTGTAACACTGCGTTCAGACTGAGGAAGGTATTTACCTGTCATAAATTCTCACTCTTCCCAATTGCTAGGATACACTCCTAGAGTTGAGGGGCATTATCTTTCAAAACTCTGAAATTTCTCATCTTGAGGAAAAGAATTTAGTTGTCTCCAACACTATAAGGAGAGTTCATATTGAGTGAATACACAGGAATTTGTTGCTGCTGTTTTTAATTTTTTGTTCAGAAAAAAATGTCTCCCAGACCTCATTCACCCAGGAATGAACAAGGGTGAGACCATTTATGTAGTTCTTGGTCACTC
>PVIH01007550.1:31226-42134 GCA_004025045.1 Sigmodon hispidus
TTTTTTTTTTTTTTTTTTTTTTTTTTTTTTTTTTTTTTTTTTTTTTTTTTTTTTTTTTTTTTTTTTTTTTTTTTTTTTTTTTTTTTTTTTTTTTTTTTTTTTTTTTTTTTTTTTTTTTTTTTTTTTTTTTTTTTTTTTTTTTGCCAGGATTCTGTCTACCACTGAAATTGGCAATCCTCCTGCGTGCCTCTACTCCTTGAGTTCCACTACTGTGTGCAAACGACTATCTCTGATGGAAAATTGTCTTATTCCCTGGTACTGGGGAATGGAATCCAGAGCTTTGTGCATGACAGCACTCTAGCTGCTCTAGCACTTATCTACACCCCCAGAGCTGATCTGGGATATATAAATATATATAAATGATCATTTCTTCCTATTGGATATAATTTGTCATGACTGATGGCTGTGGTATCCTGCCTTCTAACCAAAGATGGGCACACGCCCCAAGTCAGTTTATATTTTTGTAGTACATCTCTTAATCCTAATGAGCATACAAATTACATTGGGATCTTATTATAATGTAGTTTCTCAGTCAGTGGGACCTGAGAGCCTTTAGGCCTACTAAAGCCCCCAGGTGATGCTAATGCTGCTGGTTCACAGATCATCCCTTGGGTAAATAGGGAGTAAGCCTTTATCCAACCACACAACCTGAAAGCCACATTTTTCTTCAGTCTTTCCTTTCATTCTGTGATCTCTCTCTCTCTCTCTCTCTCTCTCTCTCTCTCTCTCTCTCTCTGTGTGTGTGTGTGTGTGTGTGTGTGTGTGTGTGTGTGTGTCCCCAAAACACTAAATAGCCATATTTAGAGACTCATACCTGTAACCCAACTACATGGGAGATGGTGGCAAAATTTCTGGGAGTTCAAGGTCTGCCTGGTTTCAGACCAGTCTGGGCTATATAGTGAGACCCTGTCTCAAAAACAAATACCTGAGCCTGGCATGATGGTGCACACCTTTGATCCCAGAAACATGTCTCAAAAAACCAAGCCAAACAAACATGCGAGAGCACATTCTTCCCAACACTTGGTTGATAGAGGTCAGTGACTCAAGGTTGTCCTTGGCTGCATAGCAATTTGAGAGCAGCCTGGGCCACATGAGACCCTGCCCATTATTATTGTTGTTGTTGCTGCTGAAGTTACTGAAAGGCCATGTTCAAAGATTAAAAATGTAGTAGTTACCTAAAGACTTGATGGAGATATATTTAAGAGGTGATCTGAGTTTTTTGATCCAATCTCTTGACAGAAACTTGATCTTCTAACTTCAAATCTCAGGCTGTAACAGATTTTAACATTAATATGATTATTTCAGAAAGTTCTTCTTCCAACAAATAAAAACGAAACAGGCTTATCTCTATCAGTATTAATCTTTGCTTAAAACCCTCATATGAAGTTCTTAGAGGCAGACCCAATGGTTAGGAATTCTGGGACCTTTTAAGCCCTGGCTTCTCTTCGTTCTTCTGGGTCTCCACCTAGGCCAGTTTCTAGTGGGGAGGAGTCAAGTGCCAGTGTTTCTTGCTGTTCTTTGGTGGCCCAACATTTTATTTACATGGCTTTGTCTCCAAGTCTCCATACATATTTTCTGGATAGCAAATTGTATGAGAAATTATGTTCCTTCAACTGTTAGTTTAAAATAGGCTTATTATCACATATGCTATCATAATCTAATGGGGCCTACCTATAAATTGGTGGGAGCTCCAGCTGGGCACTCAAATCCTGAACTTTTGTAGAGAAAAGAACCATGATCAGGACCATAGCCTTTCCCTGGGAGTTTACTCAGGCCCATGTGTACTTTTTTTAAGGTTCAGTTTGGGACTTGATCTGGAAAAACACGAAATCTGTGGGGTATGCCTTAGGATCTGTTTGAGAGTTGGGCTCTTTTGGATATCTAAGACTTAGCTATAGACATTCCATACAGCATTTACACTGTTAGCCTCAACCTCTTCATATGCAAACTTATTTTTCTGGTCAAGTCAGTCTCTTGCTACCATGGTGACATCTGAACCCTTGTTCTCAGCAAAATAACTCAAAATGCTCCCAAAAATTCCAGTCCAAGCATACCACTCACCAATCATCTTTTTCTAGTTTTCTAGCCAACTTACCTGTTCTATAAAGAAAACATTTCTTGTTTAAATCATACTTCCTCCTAGGAAGGATCATATGATAGACAGCCCTCAGGATTTGAGGGTATTATCTATACACTTACACTTATTTGAACTTGAAAGAGGATTCACTTGTCATATAAGATTATAGCCTGAGCCAGGTGTGGTGGTATATGTCTTTAATCCCAGCACTTGGGAGGCAGAGACTGGCAGATCTCTGTGAGTTTGAGGCCAGTCTGTTCTACAGAGTGAGTTCCAGAACAGCTAGGACTGTTACATAGAGAAACCCTGTCTCAGAAAAACCAAACACTATCTAGCCTGAGCCAATATAAGATTGTCACCTGTAAAATCCTGTACAGAGAACTTAGCTAACCTGTGCCTAAACTTGGTGATGGTGCTGTTGAAATAGGATCTCACTGAGTAGACCAGGCTGGCCTAAAACTCAGGATTCTCCTGCCTCTGCTTCCTGTGTACTATGGTTGCAGGGGTATGTCATCCTGCTGAACTTCATTTACTTATTTATTGGTGCTATTTTTGTTTAATTTTTAAATTTTATGCACATTGGTGTTTTGATTGCTTGCCTGTCTGTGTGAGAGTATCAGATCTGCCAGAACTGGAGTTATAGACAGTTGTGAGCTGCCATATGGAAGCTGGTAGTTGAACCCAGGTCTCTTAGAAGAGCATCCAATTCTCTTAACCTCTGAGCCATCTCTCCAGGCCTGAGTGATGGATCTTGTTGATGGCTAATATAACTGTCAATTTGACAAGGTTTAGAATGTCCTGGGGTCAGGGGAACCTCCAGGTGTGTCTGGGAGTTTCCAGAATCAGTTAGTTGAAGTGGGAAGACCCCATTCCATAGGCTAGGGTCCCTGACTGAATCAATTTGAGGGATAAGCTGCTGAATAGCTGCTTGCATCTGTCTGTTTCCCGAGTACAGATGCAATGCGACCGACCAGCCACTTCCCATTCTTGTCACCATGACTTCCCTGCCATGGTAGTTTATATCTTCTAACTGTGAACCAAAACAAAGCGTTACTTCTTGAAGTTGCTTTGATTGGGGATTTTGTCATAGCAATGAAAACAGGCGACTAATACAGACAACAGGTACCAAGATGGGAAGCTGTTGCTCTGAGAAGCCTGACGGCACTTTTGTTAGATTATTGTCAACTTGACGCAAACTAAAGGCAGCTGGAAGGGAGGTCCTGGGGTTGAAAACGCCTCCATTAGATTGTCCTGTAGGCAATGTAAACATAGGTTTTCTTGATTAATGAAAATTAATTTCCTGGCAGATCATTTGCAAGATAATGCTGAGGGCTGGAGAGCTGGCTCAGTGGTTAAGAGCACTGACTGTTCTTCTGGAGGATCTGAGTTCAATTCCCAGCAACCACATGGTGGTGTAATTCCAAGATCTGACCCCCTTACACAGTTACACATGCAGGCAAAACACCAATTCACAGAAAATAAAAATAAAGGTTAAAAAAAAAGAATTAAAAAAAAAAAGAAACGAGGCTGAGCAACCAGGGAAAGCCAGGCAGTAAGGGGTGTTTTCTGTTGCCTTCTGCTTTGCTTTCTTCCTTCAAGTTCTTGCCCTGAGTTCCTACCCTGTGTCCCTTCAAGATGGAAGTGTAAGCCAAATAATCCTTTCTTTCTCAAGTTACTTTTAGTTGTGGTCTTCATCACAGCAATATAAAACAAACTAGACACTGACTGTATATTTCTTAGACCTTTGCAGCTGGTTTGTAAATAAAATATGAGAGTTTAGGATTGGGGGCTTTAAAATGCCCGAGAATGCTATAAGTAGATGTAGTTGAAAGTTTCTGTCCCCGCCTAGCCTTGAGGTCTGAACCCACTCGCAGCATCGCAGTCTTGAATAATCACACAAAGTGTTATATTAATTACAAGCTAGTTGGCCTATGGCTCAGGTATATTACTATCTAACTCTTATATTTTAAGTCAATGCAGATTTCTATTTATATTTAGCCACGTGGTTTGGTACCTTTTCTCAAAGTAGAATTCTCATCTTCTTCCCTCTGCATCTGACCAGCATCACTCTTCTGCCCTTCTGCTTCCTAGAATTCTCCTAGTCTGCTAACCCCACCTATACTTCTACTGGCCAATCAGCACTTTATTAAACCAATACAAGCAACAAATCTTTACAGTGTATAAGAGCAATATCCCACAGGAAGCAGAGTGTGATGGGGCATTCTTATAAAAGTTTGGAAGGAAAGAATACTGAGGAAAACCCAGACAGTACAGGCCTAGCTCATGATGCTTTAAAAAGGATCAAGAACTCTACCAGGAACCAGACAGAGATTACTGGAGTTGTGTTTTGACAAAGAATCTGGCTTTGTGCTACACGTGTCCTGAGAACTGGAGTGAAGCCGAATTTGAAAGTAATAGACTAATTTGTTTAGTGGAGGATATCTGGATGGGAGTATTTGGACTGGGTCACCGTCAGTGCTTATCCAGACTCAGCAGCAGAGCAGCAGATGAAGCAAAAAGATAGGAAAATGTAATGGGGGGGGATTTTAAAGGTACAGACAAGATGGAGCCTGAGAAATTATCTTGTAACTGTTAAAGAGATTAGCAAATGGCCAAGCCTGAAAATAACATATTAGTAACATTCTATGGACTGAACAGGTTATAGTGAAGAATATATATATACACACACAGAGAAACACACAAATTTCTATGTATGCAATTACAATTAGTGAAAAAAAAGAGGCCATGAATTTAAAGAAGAGCAGCAGTGTGTATATGGGAGAGTTTGGCAGGAGAAAAGGGAAGGAAGAAATGTAACTATACTATAATCTGAGAAACAAAAGCTTACATTTAAAACAAAACCAAAAAATGAAGAAAGAAAAAAACAAAAATTTAAGAGACAGATGGAGATAGACAGACAGAGAGGTTAGTACTATTATCAGAACCCTCTGGATGGGAACTCGGTTCTCGGCACTCATGTCGGGTGGTTCACAGCCATTTGTAACTCCAGCTACAAGGGACCTGACACACCTTCTGTACTTCATAGGTAACTGCACTCATGTGCCTGCATGTGCTCTCTCTTTTGTGTTCTCTCTCTCTCTCTCTCTCTCTCTCTCTCTCTCTCTCTCACACACACACACACACACACACACACACACACACACACACAGGGAGAAGGGAAAAGGAGACAGAGAGAGAGAAAGAGGGAGGGTAAAAAGAGAGAATGCTGGGCCTGGGATAAGAAAGATGCCCTGAAGCTCCATCTTTTGAAACTCTTGTGAAATTTGAATTGCTGTCAAGAGGTTCCTTGCTGGAAAACAACCATATAGAAAAGTGTTGCCCAAGGTCAACCTAAAGGCTGTGCCCCCCCCCAAAGAGGGGAGGGCAGGCTATATCTCAAACTGGCAGCAGAATTGGGCGGGTGTCATGCACATGGTACTTGTTGGTTTTATAGGCATGATAGATGCAAGAGTGAGGAGGTTGTGGAGGTTTGTTTTAAGGTTTCTGAAGACCACAGAGGCCAAGCAATGTAACTCAGAATTGGATTTTCTTCAAGGAGGTCCTGAGAAGCCATTGTGTAAATTGTGAAAGTAAAGCCTAGATTTCAATGGAGATCCCAGAATATTAGAGATGCCAGGACTGTGGGGCATCTACTGAGGAAACCTGCAGGCATAGAGTACAGCTGGCTCAAGACACAGGCTATGTGTGCTGCAGGCAACAGGACTGAATGTGCACTGCTCCCGAAGCCCTTAGTCCACAGCCAGCTCCAGATGCCCAATATAGAGCTGCACAACTTGGTGTTTCCCTGATGGGCTTTGTCTTACTGTGGTTTGATATTCCTTGCATATTTCCCCATTTCTTTTTGGAAGAAGAATATTTACTCTGTGCCATTTTATGTTGAAAATATGTAACTTGGCACCTGTGTACCTGCACATGTGTGTGGTGTGTGCATATGTGCATGCT
Organism: Sigmodon hispidus; assembly: GCA_004025045.1. Classification (NCBI taxonomy): domain Eukaryota; kingdom Metazoa; phylum Chordata; class Mammalia; order Rodentia; family Cricetidae; genus Sigmodon; species Sigmodon hispidus. Next base: position 37,267 of record PVIH01007550.1, read on the forward strand.
AGTGCTCAGAGGTCAGTCTTGGGTCTTCTCCTTAGAAGCTACCTATTTTTCTTGAAACAAGGCTTCATATTGGTTTGAAACTCTCCAAGTAAGGTAGGCTGACTGGCCAGAAATCTCCAAGGATCTGCCCCTCCCCGACCCCCCAGCTAGGAGTACAAGGGTGGACCATCACACCTGGGTTTTGTTTTTTTCAAGACATGGTTTCTCTGTGTAACCAGCCTAGCTGTCCTGAAACTCACTCTGTAGACCAGGCTGGCCTTGAACTCACAGAGATCCACCTGCTTCTGCCTCCTTAGTGCTGGGATTAAAAGCATACACCACTACCACCTGGCATTTGATTTTTAATGTGGGCTCTTGGGACCAAACTCAGATCTTCCTGTTTACAAGGCAAGCAATCTACTAACTAAGCCACTTCCCTAGCCCATGCAAATGTTTCATGTTGTAGGGGCTGCCAGGGTCTTAGAAAAGACACTGAAATTGCACTTTTGAACAGTCCTGAAGCTGTTACTGACTATGGGGATTTCTGAAGCTGAATTGGATGCATTTTGCATTTAGAGATGACCATGAGTATATATATAACAAAGGGTGGGAGGCTGTAACCTAAAAACAGTATGTTTGGGCATTCCATTGACAAGTGGCGACTTTGTAATGATTAATATTGTGCATAGAATCACTTAGGAGACAGATCTTTAAGAAATTTTCTAGATTGGGTTACTTGAAGTAGAAAGACTTGCCCTTAATACCAACAGCACCATACCAAGGGCTTGGGTTCCAAACTGAACAGAAAGGAGAAAAAAAAATGAAAAAGCAGTGATACTCAGTCATAGTCTGCCAGAATCCCCACGGCATAGTCTGGGGAAAGCTGAAAACCAGCTATCATAAGACTATGAGACACTGAAGCTGGACAAAAGGCCATTCCCAGGGCGGCAGCAGCATTAACAGAAGGAGACACTGGGGAGGGGGACTCCTCCCCCTTGGCACTGAGTCCTGGCACTAGGCAAATGATAGAGAGAAACAAGAGAAACAAGATTTCAAAAAGACTTCTGCTGTGTCGGCAGCTCTAGGATCCAAGGCCTTCTGTGAACCACACTCTAGAAATTCAGACCAAGAGTCACGGGGCTGTGGAAAAGAAGCATTGAATCAGATCCACACAGTATTCAGCGAGCTGAAAACTTGGTGGGAACTAAAGATGACAGCTGAACTTTTGCAGAGTCCAATCAGTTCGTGGGATGCTGGGGCAAACTGCATGGGGCAATGCCAGCATTTGCCACCAGGACCATAGTGGCGCTAGTGGAGGTGTCACCATCCTCTGAAATTTTGCCTGCAGAGCTCTGCTCATAAGCTAGGAGACAGCATTATAACTCAGTCATTCTAAGCAAGATTTAGAGAGGAAAATGGGACTGCCCATTGCAAAGGAGCTCAGAACAGTATTCTAGGATCCAGGAAAGGAACACAAGGGAATACAGATAGAATCCAATAATCAGGTCAGTGATATGTCCCGTGTCGCCACATAGCTCTCTGTCTTTCACATGTCTTCCTGCTTATTTTAACTGAGTGTCAAGCCAGTACACCAGTATGGTCCTGCTCTGTTCTTGCCCAATATCCCCCTCCTTAATATTTCTTTCTCCTTTTTCCTCTTGCCCACATAATGAAGACTTTCATGGTTTGTAGCATCTCTGTCTCAGCCTCCTGAGAGATGAGGACAATACTACATTGTCTGACAACATATCTTTAGCTATCTCTTTTCAGTCTACTGTAAATCAAAACATCCTCATCTCTTGTCCACTTTGCCCCCAATTCTCCTTCCTACATTCCTCTCTGTTTTTATCAACTCACTACTAATCACTTGTCATATTGTCTTCCTTTCATATTTTCTTTTGAATCTTACCCACAATGACCAATATGTTAGTACACACAGTACCACCAGTGTTCCTTGCTCCCTAAAATGAGTGGCACCTAAAGACTATTTGGTTTGTAGTTGATTATTATTATTGTTTTGTTTGTTTGAAATAAGGTTTCTCTGTGTTGCCCTGATGTTCTGAAACTTACTCTGTAGACCAAGCTGGCCTCAAACTCACAGAGATCCACTTACTTGTGCCCCCAAGAGCTGGGATCAAAGGCATGCACCACCACTGCTGGCCTTATTCCTTTATTTTTAAGTGTGTGTATCCCTGGATAGTAACTGTTTTTTGGAGACAGTATCCCACCCATGTGTGTGTGTTGGGCGGGGGGAGATGTAATCTATTGTGTTAACAATGGTACAATAGAGGAAAATGATACCTTAACCCTACTATAAAACAAGAGAAACAGAAGGGGAATTGATGGAGGGATGGTGGGGAGGGGACCGGGAGAAGTAGAGAGAGAGAGAGAGAGAGAGAGGAAAACTGCTGTCCAGATGTAATGTATGAGGGAAGAATAAAACTTAAAGAGAAGGAAGGAGAGAGAGAGAGAGAGAGAGAGAGAGAGAGAGAGAGAGAGAGAGATCAAGTCATACAGAAAGGCAGGCTCATCAGAACAACAGCTGATTTCTCAATAGAAATGTAAGAGCCAGTAGAATTTGGGATGATGTGCACCAAGTCCTGAAGGACAATTGCTGATCCAACTGCTATTCCCAGCCAAATTATCTGGATTAATTGAATGTGTGGGGAGGGGAAAGGGGTGGTTCCATGATAAAAACAGGCTTAAGGAATTTGCGACTAAGCCAGCTCTATAGAAGATAGTTGAAACAATTATTTGGACGGAGAAGAATGATCAATCCAGGGGCAAAACTGGAGGCCGGTGAGGTGGTTCCGCCAGTGAGAGCGCTTGCTAAACCTGAGGACCTGACTTTGATCCTCATAACCCCCAGAGTGGAAGGAGACAGCAGACTCCTTCTCCCAAGAATCCTCTGACCTGCACATACACACATTCATCAACTGCACACAAAAATAAATAGATAAATTTCAATTTTAAAAAATATTTATTTTTTTTATGTGAATTGGTGTTTTGCCTGCATGTATAACTGTGTAAGGGTGTCAGATCTTGGAATTAGACAGTTTTTAGCTGCCATGTGGATGCTGGGAATCGAAGTCAGGACTTCCGGAAGAACAGTCAGTGCTCTTATCCACTGAGCCATCTCTCCAGCCCAAATTTAAATTTTTTTAAACTTTATTTATTTATTTGCCTTGGTGTTTGCCTGGAACTGGAACTACAGACAGTTGTTAGCTGCCATGTGGGTGCTGGGAATCGAACCCGGGTCCTCTGGAAGAGCAGACGGTGCTCTTAACCGCTGAGCCATCTCTCCAGCCCCCTAAATTTCTTAAAATTAAAAATACAAGAGGAGCCAAAGAGATGACTCAGTGGTTGAGGACTTATTGCTCTTCCAGGAGACCTGGGTTGCCACTACTGAGTCATTCATAATCACCAGAAAGCAGAGGAGAGAGAGGGGGTAGGGATAAAAATACATATGTATAAATTAAAAATAGCTGGGTGGTGGTAGTATACACATTTAATCCCAGCACTATGGTGGCAGAGGCAGGTAGATCTCTGAGTTTGAGGCCAGACTGTTCTACAAAATGATTTCCAGGACAGCCAGGGCTACACAGAAAAACCTTGTCTCAAATAAACTGACAAAAAATAAAAATAATAAAATTAATTAGTTAATTAAATAGACACATTTTGTTAGGTGTGAACCATACCTGTAATCTCCGCCCTTGTCAGATTCTTGACAGTCTGATCTATCAGAGCTAGTCTGAGAAGATCTAAACAAGAATAGATGCACCCAAATGAGAACTCCTTATCTCATTACCCAATCTACGATGTTTCTTCCACCTGACTTCCTTTTTCTCTGACTGATCACATGAGGAGCTGTGCCACCTCATGTCAGAAACTACACCCTCCACATTGGCATCTTTGAACTCTCAACCCTCTTGATTCTGCTTCTTAGGTTCAGGGATTGTGAGAGTGTGCTGCTCTACCACGTTTCCATGGTCTGTTTCTTCACCATTGGTGGACTTTTCTTCCTTCAATTTTCTCACGTCACCAGTTTCCCCTCTGGGGCCAGCAGCACATCCTCTATCATTTCTCACCATTAAGATCCCAGCTGGGCTAATGGTGCACCCCTGTAATTTAGTACTTGGGAGGTAGAAGCGGGAGGATCAGAAGTTCAAAGTTATCTCCAATACTTCTCAAGTGTGAGACCAGACTGGGCAACATGAAACCCCATATCAAAGACATAAAATAAGGGGCTGGAGAGATGGCTCAGCGGTTAAGAGCACCGGCTGCTCTTCCAGAGGACCCGGGTTCGATTCCCAGCACCCACATGGCAGCTAGCAACTGTCTGTAGTTCCAGTTCCAGGCAAACACCAAGGCAAATAAATAAATAAATAAATAAAGTTTAAAAACATAAAATAAAATGAGGAGCCTCCTCTGAATTGGGTGAGATCGTCTTCCTCCTGTCTATTTTGTTCTGAAGCCAAGCTCTTCCAACTGCAAGGTCCATCTTATTGCTTCTTCACCCTCCATTTTCTCTTCCACCAACTCCAGTCTCATTTTGTGTCATTCCCTGGAACCTGCTCTTGTCCAAGTCACAAATGAATTCCTATTACCGAATCTGACATGTGCTTTACTCTGTTCGCCCTATAAGCAGCAGTGGGAGACTATAATTAAGGGTCAGCTGTGTAGCCTGAGCTCTTGCTCAGACTCCTACTCAGAGCTGAGATCTGTTTTATTTTTAAGGTTTATTTATTTTGATTTGCTGTGTGTGAGTGCTTTGCCCAAGTGGATGTCTGTACACTGACTACGTGCCTGGTGCCCTCAGAGGTCAGAAAAGGCAGCGGATCCTCTGGAACTGGAGTTACAGACAGTTGCCATATGGGTGCTGAGAACTG
>PVIH01007550.1:42234-78479 GCA_004025045.1 Sigmodon hispidus
TCCTCCTTCTGACACTGATCTCTCAGTGTGGATCAGGTCATCCTCAAACACACTATATAGCTATATAGCCTCATGGTCTTAATCTTCTTGCCTCTGCTTTATGAGTACCAAGGTTCCAGGCATGTATCACCATGCCTCAGCTCACCTATTTAAAAACTTTTTTACATTTTATTTTTTTAGTGATGTGTGTGTCTGTATATGTACACACACACACACACATGCCATAGCACATGTGTGAAGGAGAGGACAATTGGTGGTAGTTACTTTTCCTCCTCCATTGTATGGGACCCCAAAATTGAACTCGGCTAGTTAGGCTTGGCAGCAAGCAACCTAACTCACTGAGCTATCTGCTCAGGCCCTTACACACACACACACACACACACACACACACACACACTACATTCTGATCACAGTGTCCCCTCCCCCAGCTCCATCCAGATACTCTTTTCCTCATCACCTACCCAATTCCTCTTCCTTTCTTTCTTTTTAAAAAACAAAACAGAATTAGAAAACAAACAAAATCAACAAAGAAGGCCAGGTGGTGCTTGTGCAGGCCTTTAATCCAAGCACTTGGGTGGCAGAGACAGATGAATCTCTGTGAGTTTGAGGCCAGCCTGGTTTATGGAGTGAGTTCTAGAACATCCATGACTGTTACACAGAAAAACTCTGTCTGGAAAAATGAAAACAAAGAGACTGAGTGTTCAAAACTTTCCCATACTGTCCAGATGGGGGTCTCTATTAATTCCTATCTTCTCCAAGAGCAAGCTTCTCCAATGATGGCTCAGTGAGACACTGATCTATGAGGATGACAGAAAGTCATTAACAGGGGGCTGGAGAGATGGCTCAGCGGTTAAGAGCACCGTCTGCTCTTCCAGAGGACCCAGGTTCGATTCCCAGTAACCACATGGCAGCTAACAACTGTCTATACTTCCAGTTCCAGGCAAAACACCAAGGCAAATAAGTAAATAAATAAAGTTTAAAAAAAAAAGAAAGTCATTAACAGTCATTTTACTGTTGTGTTCAGCAGGGCAAACCCCTCCTTTCCTAAGCGGTCCTTCCTCTAAATGCTTGTAGTTGAATAAGCAAATACTTTGCTTATCATGTATCATAATGAGCATGCCATAGCAATCATATGATACTGGATGATCATAGCATAATGCAGCCTCATCCTGAAACTCTTTCCCAAAGTATATATAGTCAAGGATCTGGTTTTCCCTCAGGGGAAAGAGAGCTCAGGGTGCTGGGTGTAGTTTGGGCTGTATGTCCGCACTAGCTCTTTTTAAATATTTACAGTTTATACTTTCTTGTTTCAAGAAACTTTGTTCCTTAAGTACTTCAGCTGTATAACATACATTTTAAAATACTATGGTTTGTTTATTACTCCTCTGGTATGCTATGTTTTACATTTTTATTTCAGTGTGTTTTCCAATTTCCCTTTGGTTTTTTGATTTTCATTTCCACAAAGTGCATAAATTTACACAAATTTATGGATTTCACAAGGTTCTTTCTCTTACTAATTTTTTTTTGCTCTGTAGTCTTTCAGTTATTTTCTTTTGCAGTCTTGGGCTAAAACTCCAGGAGCCCAGCATGGTAGACAAGGTAGGTAGAGCCATGCTTAGCTTTCAATCCTTTAAAACCAACTCAGCTCTGCTGTACGTACTACTATCTGGTGTGTCTTGGAGAATGTTCTCGTGAACTTCAGGAAAATGTATATGTTGTGCTAAGGGTGGTGGTGCATGTTAGTCCTAGGATTTAGGAGAGTGAGATTAGGAGTATCAGCAATACCAGTCATGGCTACACAGTGTAAACTGAACTTCCTAGAGAAAAGAAAAGCTACATCTGCATGGAAGGTTCTACAAGGCCAAATGACTGAACCTTGTAATTAGGGAGAACGACAATATTATAAGAGAGAAATAAATCACCTTGAGCTACCTTTAGTGCCTTTGAAAAACATTTCTTGTCTTCCCTTGTATCTGAACTAAAAGCCTTATGATGATCAAAACCTTTAAAAATACGTACTTACTAGACAGTAAGCATCTACAAATCCAAAAGCTAATGAAGTCATCAGATAGTATCTGAAACCTATGCAGAATTTCCCTCACCCACTACCTGTGGTTCCTATCAAAGGGTTTGGGAAATGCTTTCACTTATGACTTCCTTTGCTCTATAACTACTAAAATGTCATTTAAGCACTCCCACAAAAGGAAATATGTTTCTGGGCAACTTGAATCCTGGCTGTGGTAACTCATATTTGACACAAGAATGAAGTGTTTCTTGTTGCCTTTGAGGTGAGAGCAGTGTTTCTGTGTTGATAATAGGAAGTCTCTGGAAGAAGAGGAGGGAAGGAGGAGGCCTCAGGCAGTACAGCCATCTGTCACAAGCCTGAATTCTATTATGGAACCCACTTGGTGAAAGGAGAGAAACACACACACACACTCACACACACAAATAAATTAAAAATATGTTTGTGTGTATTCTGCTGTTAACATATGCATTCTAGTTCTCTGCTGGGAGCATCCCTTACCTCAGCCCCTTCCCTCTGAAAACATGCCTGCTCCAAGTTTCTTCCCACCAGCTCCTTGTTGAGGAGTATCCCTTAGCTACTACACCCACTGCTACCTTCAGTGGCACTGAATTGACCAGAGACTGTGACAAATGGGAACCTTGGCAGCTTGGCAGCCCCACATCCCTTGACCTCATTTGTCTGTATCCAGAGCTTCCAAACTGGAGTCATTTCAAAGGACAGCCATAAGCAGCCAAGTCCAATGGGGGCTGGGATATCAGCAGTTGGGTGTCTGGCTCAGGGGCTGGAATTGGGTCTGTGTTTGAGAGCTTTATCATTGATTATTCTAGAAACCATTTTCTGAAACAACAGCTGTTGTATTACCATCTGGTGTTTTGATTAGGTTTGTTTTCTCTGTCACTTAAAGAAGTAAAAAGTGGGAAACATCTCAAGTACGACAGATAACAGCTGGGAAATTCTCAAATGCAGCTGGCCAAATCAGCCTGGTGAAGAAAAGCTTTTATTAAGGCTGAGGAAGCACTTGTCTATGGCAAGAACACAGAGCAAAACAGATGGGAGACGCTCAGCTCAGCTTCTCCTTGCTGGATTTATTGTTGTTGTTATGTCTTTGTAGGGCCTTCCTCCCCTAATTTAGGATTGGTCAATTTGAAGAAAGACATGATGGCTGATTGGCCACCACTGTTGTGTAACATGTCCTGATCCTAGCCTTGACTTAGTTGAACCAGTTCACCAGCAGGGGGCCTAGTGGCAGGAGAAAAAGCCTCTTAAGGCCTCTAAGTTGTCAGGCTTTTTCTTTTTTTATTATTAATTTATTTACCTTTAGAAAATACAGTCCTTTCTTTTCATGTATCCTGTTGCTCTCCCTCCCTTCTCCCTCTCAATCCCTCCTTGTCTGCCTACAGCCTCCCTCCTCCCCATCTCCCATCCCCTCCCTCAAAGGGGTAAGAATTCCCAAGGTGGATCAACTCAGCATCCACTCCAAGCAGGTCTGATTTCCTCACCGTAATGTCATGTCTGGGTTAGGTGTTCCTTAGGGGAGAGTGGGCTCTGAAGTGCCAGTCCATGCACAGAAACACAGTCTGATCTCTCCCCTCGAGGCTTCACATACTGCCCATGTCAGGCTTTTATATCAGGTTAGGAAGGTGAGGAGGAAGCCAGTCATGTTGGAAGGAAAAGAAGGAAGCTTTCTGTCTTGGAAGCTTACCCTGTCGTGGCATTTTTCCCTCTCTGTTTGCCTGTCTATCTAACTCCCAGTCTGTCAGATCTATGATCCCTGGCTTTGCCCTCTCAAAAGCTATGATACTCTCCCTTTCTCATTCTCTTTTATTGCAAAGCAAAAGTGGCCATATCCTCTTCTACTTCCCCTCCTACGACCTTGCATGCCTCCTCTGTCCTATGTGTACTGAAGAACCAGCCTGCCTCCATTGTAGGCTTTAAAGTCATCTTATAGTAAAGGCAAACTAGGCTCACTCTTGGTTATGATTAAATCTGTTTCTCAAGGACTGGGCTATGCCCCACCTGTAACCATAACTACAAATGGTTCTGTACTGCTTGTTCCAGGAAGCAGCAACCATGTCTTTGTTTCAAAAAGTTGTTTATAATCATCTTGCAGTCCTACCTTTGTTTCAAAAGATTATGACTACTTGTTGTTATGACTACTTTATGACCACCCTGCAATCATGTGTGTTTCCGAAGGGCGCTATGACTAACTTGTTATGCTTATGTTTGGCTCCTATAACCCCACCTATTTTCTCCCATTTGGAAATCACCTACCCCTGAATTATAAAAAACTTGTCTCCCTCACATCCAATGCTGACCTCTCAACCCTACCTTATGGAGAGGCAGCCTGTGTGTACAAATAAAAAAGCTTGTTTTAGGGACTGGAGAGATGGCTCAGAGGTTGAGAGCACTGACTGTTCTTCCAGAGGTCCTGAGTTCAATTCCCAGCAACCACATGCCCTCTTCTGGCACACAGGCATAGTGGAGGCAGAATGTTGTATACATAATAAATAAATCTTTTTTAAAAAAAGAAAAGATAGCAGGAAAAGAACCTGACATTTCAAAAAAAAAAAAAAAAAAACCAATTGCTTGCTGTAATTTGGTCATGATAATTTGGGTCAGTGGTCTTTCTCTTCCCATCATTAGGATTAACAGTCCCTTTGCCTGTGCCTTCCCAGGAAGTCTGGGGAAAGCAGTTGTTTCAGGATTTGAGAGAGAAGACAAATACTGTATTAATATGACAAAAAGTATGTATTCTGCTGCTGGTGGTGGTAATGTTCAATACAATATTACGGTGCTTTTTAAAATGTAGTTCTAAATTTTAAAATTCACATTTATTTGTTGTGTGTAAGCGCACATACCTGTTCATGCCACAGAAGATGTGGAGGGGAAAGGGGAAACAGCCGGAGTCGGTTCTCTAGTTCATGTGGGGCTTAGGGATCGAACTCAGGTCATCAAGCATGGTGGTGATTGCCTTTATTCATTGAGCCTCTTATGGGCCCTCAACTGTAGGTTCTCTCTCTGTCTAGGTTTCTCCCTCCTCCTCTCTTCCCCCTCCCCATTTCTCTCTCCTTCTTGCTTTCGGCTATGCACCCTAAGACCTCTGCTCCGGGTTCAACTTTACTAGGATTTACGGTGCTAAGTGGCGTCATCTACCCCTGACACAGTTTTCGACTGCTCTGGTCTTGCTGCCAGGTCAGCAGAAAATGAATCTGCGTTCTGAGAATCGGCTTTCGTCTCGTTTTGTCTTGCGAGATCTGCCGCGCGATTGGGCTTCCTGGGAACCACGTGATCTAAACGGATGATGGCGGGCGAGGCAGAAGACGTGCGTGTGCTCTTCGGAGCTGCAGTCCGGGCCGCCCTGGATGCTTGGCCTGCTTTGCAGGTGAGTGAAGCCACAGCGGGGGTCACAATTAGGGCTGGGGCAAAATAGGGAGCTGTTCAGGAGTGGCGCCAGAGCCTCGGCTGGGGCGGTGTAGGCGGCAGACTCCCAGGCCAGAGCAGGCCACGCCGCTCGTTTCTATGCTGTCATGGTTGGCTTGGGCCTGTGTTCACAGATCGCTGTGGAGAATGGCTTCGGGGGCGTGCACAGCCAGGAGAAGGCCGAGTGGCTGGGGGGTGCAGTGGAGGATTACTTCATCGCCAATGGTGAGTGAGTGTGTGACGTTGTTGTTTGTGGGATTTTGGAGCGTAGGAGCCTCGCCCTAGAGAGCCCGCGCTTTCTCTTGTCGAATGAATGGTGACTTTGGCATCAGAATTATGCGCTTCTAGTGCTTTGCAGGCAATGCCACTGAATAGCGATTTGATCCAGGACAACGCATTTTACCTCCCAGAGTCTCTTCGTCCCTAAAATGGTTATGAAAAGATCTAATAGAACTGGATGTGAGAGCCATATTGTGTAGCTTAAAATTGCTGTTTCAGAGGAGGGAGAGATGGCTCGGTGGACAAAGGCCGACAAGCATAATAATCCGAATCATAGATGGGATCACATGGAAAGAAAGAACTGAGTCACTTAAGATGTCCTCTACCCCCACCCCACCCCCACACACAAGTGAACATAATTTTAAAGTTATTGGGTGAGGAGTGTAGCCCAATGGTAGAACACTTTCCTAGCATACTCATGTTTCTGAGTTCCATCCCTAGCAGCACCAAAACTAAAAGCAGTACCTCAAATAAAATAAAAGGCAGCCAGGCCCTGTGGTGCAGTCCTGTAATCTCAGTACAGTTACTCCTGAGGCAAAAGGGCGTCAAGTTCAACACTAGCCTGAACAACTTTACCACGGCCTTGTCTCATAATAAAAAAATAAAGAGCTAGGGATATAGATAGAAGTGCTTATCTACTACATGTGAAACTCTAGGTCCCCCACTACCACAAATGACTAAAAGAAGCAAATATAATAGTGTTAATTCACATCCAAAGCCTAGCATATGTTTGTAATTTTAGCACTAGGAGGTCTGAAGTAGGAGAACTGCTCTGAGTTTGAAGCCAGCCTTGGCTACAAACCCAGAACTTGTCCATAAAATAAAAGGGCAGAAGAGATGCTCAGCTTCCTGCTTTTCTAGAGGACCTGAGTTAGATTCCCAGCACCCATATCTGGCAGCTCACAACCACCTGTAACTCCAATTCCAGAGGATCCAAAGTCTTTATCTGCTCACAAGTACATATCACATAATTAACAAATAAGCAAAACACAGCTGGAAAGAAAGATGATGGCTCAGCATTTAAGAGCCTCTGTTCTTACAGAGGACCTGAATTCAGTTCCCAGAACCCACATGATGACACACAACTGTCTGTAACTCAGTTCCAGAGTAATTGGGCACCATCTTCTGTCCTCTGGGCACCAGGCATACGCATAGTAAGTGCACAAGCATACAAGCAAGCAAGACACTGTCGCGCGCCACCTCAGCTAGCAAGGAACACGCAACATTGGATCTTTTTTTTTTTTGTATTTTATTTGGGCCTTTTAGATATTTTTTTAATTTGTTTATTTATTTATTTAGACGAACAACCATTCTCTCACCAACGACTCTGGGGGGAAGCCTGTTTTTAGTGAAATATCTTTAGGGCTTCCAATCCAAGATAGCCACGTGGGCATCACCGATAGGCTCAGATACGCGGAAGCAAGTCAGATCTTTGGCCTTAGCCAAATATGGAGTTGTTTACCAGGGAGAGCGCTTAAGGCCAACGCCATCTTAAGGTGTGGCTGTACGCAGCTCCCTACAAGACACCAGTATATAAAATAAATAAAGCACAAACCTTCCAACATATTTTGTTGTGTCATAAGAACTGACCACTTTCCACATTTTTAGAATTAAATTTTTACAGTCTGGAATTTCAAAGGTCTTCATGACACTTAATTCAGACTAGGAACATTTTCAGTGTCTGTGCTTGATAACCACTTTTGGCTACTTTTACAGCAAAGATTTGTACACCCTCCATTTTGACTTTGTGGGGAATAAAAGAACAAAAGGACCTTGTAGGAGCGTTACATGCTGTAGTTTATAAAATTCAACATTAACATCGTAGTTTTGAGAGTGTATCTAGTGAGTGATTTCAGATAAGCAAGTGGATACTTAGAATACTGGATGATAAGTGTTATCGTAAGGAGGTGTTCAGGCTTTTCCTCAGGCTCAGATAACTCAAGAATTCTTTGTTGTTGTTGTTGGGTTGGTTTGTTTGGCCCCAGGTTTCTCTGTTTGGCCCTGGCTGTCCTAGAACTTGCCCTGTAGACTGTTTTTATCCTTCGTAAGAGTAGTGATTGGGGTGGGTCTTAAAGAATGAAAAGGGGTGAACAAGGTAGAAACAAAGCACACTCAAAGGAATTAAGTGTTACATTTTGAAAGGGCCCCCACATTGTAGAAAGAGAAGGAAGAGTGGTACAATATGAGTGTGCATGTGCATGTACAAAGACACCCTAACCGTCAAGGGTAAGAGATATTCCTTTGATTGCATCCTTTAGGCCAGTGTTTGTAAAATTCAACAGAAGACTTTTCTAGTTAGTTGTTCAATGCAGAAAAGTTTCTCCAGTCAAATTACATAAGCTTTTTCCCCCAGCTGATATTTTATTATTATTGGTAGTTATCAGTAATTGGGGCAGCATCTCCTTTTATAGTCCAGGCTATGTGGAATTCATGTACCTCCTGCTTCATTTTTCTGAGTGCAGGGATTGCAGGTGTATGATAGCCATCGATCCTGGCTTTGTTTTCCAATAGCTTTCTATGGAAATCCTTGTTAAAATTCAGCAAAATTGATCTAGGGATATTGAGCCCAATTGGTAGGGTACTTGCCTAACATATAAGAGCTACATTAATCAAGCATGGTGATTCATGCTTGTAATCTTAGCATTTAGGAAGTGAAGGTAGGAGGATCACCAATCACCAGGAGTTCTAGGCTAGCCTGAGCTACATGTTACCTGTAACAAAAACAAAACAACCCCTTAAACTCAGCAGAATATTTCTCAAAGGCAAACTTCACAATAAGTAGTGAAATTCATGAGCAGGTTCTAAAGTAAGTAATTGGATGGTGTTCCCTAGCTAGAAAATTCAAAAAGTAATGTAGAGTATGAGAAGCAAACACTCAGGAGGCGGCTATTTGGTCTAGAAAATAAGGTGTAAAATAGGGTGGTGGCAATGGTCAGGAAAAAGAGTACTTGTCCATAGAGTGGGTTGGGAAAAGAGACAGATTTGTGAGAAGTGGCAGGAAACTTCCATTGGCTAGAGGGACTTTGGACGATGAGATGCTGCTTTGGAAGGCAGGATAATAAATCTGGCTTTGGATGTGGGGACTTGAATCACCTTTCTTAACATCTGGCTACATAATTAGCCTGAGTGGAAGAGAAATTTGGAGGCTATTAGATTTCAGTGGCAGGTAAAAGCACAAGCGTGGAAGAGTTATGTCTGGGAGGAAGAGAAAGTCTTTCATTCAGAAAAGACAGCGCATGGGCCTGTAAAATAACTGAGGTCTGCTGAACAGGGCTTAGTCAGAGTCACAGAGTTTCAAGGTGGTTATTAAGGTTATGATGATTTCACTTTTTAAAAGTAGTGCATCCAGTTGAGGGTGTAGTTCAGTGGTTGCGTGTTTGTCCAGCATGTGCCAGACTCTAGGGTTGATGCCCAGCACCAAGAAACCCCAATAAAGCACCATATCCATTTCTTCTCCCCATCACCCTTGAATCTCTGGACTCTTGAATCTCTGGACTTGGGGCTGGAGAGATGGCTCATCGGTTAAGAACACTGACTGTTCTTCCAGAGGTCCTGAGTTCAATTCCCAGCAAAACCACATGATGGCTCACAACCATCTATGATGAGGTCTGGTGCCCTCTTCTGTAAAACTGTATGCATAATAAATAAATAAATCTTAAAAAAAAAAAAAAAAAGAATCTCTGGACTCCTGTATTAGTGGAACCACAACTGTAAAGAGTCTCTATACTTCAATACTTCAGCTCTAAAGTGATGCAAATTAATATTAGGAATCTCATCTTCCTTGTGCCCTATTAGCCTCTCTTTAGAAATGAGAAATTAGAGGCTCTGAGGCTATTTCAAGTTTACCTTAAGCTGAGGTCAGTTAGAATAGACAAAGTGAAAGAAGATATTTTAGTGCACCTTTACCTGCCAACCAGATATCGCAGGCAGGTATTGAAGAATAGTGGGCAGGGCTGATGAAGTGGGCAGGGCTGATGAAGTTGGTCTTGGCTAAAGGGTCCTATTCTTTCCTATTAGCTGACTTGGAGCTGGAAGAGGTAGAAGATTTCCTTGGAGAGCTGATGACCAATGAGTTTGATACAGTTGTGGAAGATGGGAGCCTGCCCCAGGTGAGCTGAGCATATGCAGACAGCTATCAGCCCCCTGGCTGCTCACTTTTTTCCTTTTGGAACAAGACTCTTGGTTGTGATCATTCTTTTCTTGAGGCATAGACAAAGATTCCCTATTGCATTTTCAAATATTACCTTTATTTCTCTTTAGATCATTCTCAACGAGGTATTTTCTCCACATGCCACAAGCTGGGCCAGATCAAATTCCATTTCTATTCTTTTTAACACTGCTCACCCTGGTGAGATTACCTTTCATTTGCATCTTCTCTCCCTCTTTTTGAGACAAAGTGTTTTACTCTCTAGCCTAGGTAGCTTGAAATATTCTGTATCCCAGGCCAACTTCAAATTCATAGCAGTCATCCTGTAGGTACTTAGATTATAGGTATGTACTTTCTTTTGCAGGAAGCCGTCATTCAAGGCTTCACACTCTCACCCAAGCTTTGATATGTGGTTGTTCTACTGGACTTTGTTGCTTTATTTTTTGAGGCAGGGTTTCATTATATTGCCCTGGCTGTCCTCAAACTTGTTATGTAGACCAGGCTGATCTTGACATCAAAGAGATCTGCCTGCCCCTGCCTCCTGAGTGCTGGGATTAAACACATGTGCCACTGTCAGCTGCTATTTTGACACTGTCTACCTCAAACTCACAATCCTGCCTTAAAGGCCTCTCCATTATATGCAAGCACTGTTCCCAGCTGCTTAGATGAACTTCTTAGGGAGAAAAGAGGCCCCCCCCCCTTTAGAAAATTCCAACCCTCTTTCTACTCTGCTGTAAACAGAGGCTGGTTTTATGGTAGACTGTCTGAAAACTCCAAGCTGTTTGGATGTTTCCTTGGTAGGTCAGTCAGCAGCTACAGACCATGTTCCACCACTTCCAGAAGGGTGATGGGGCTGCTCTGCAGGAGATGACCTCTCAGATCAACCAAAAAAAGTGCAAAGTCACTGCTACTGCACTTAAGACAGCCAAAGAAACTGATGTGGCTGAAGAGGATGTGGACAGCGTGGAAGAAATGGAGGTGAAAGAGGTGCCTGTGTGGGTGTGTCATATGCAGGGTGGAGGTGGGAATTTTTTCAGGAGATGAGCTAGATTCCCAGGGAAGTAATGATGGTTATAGGTGGTGGTGTTCTCAAGAAAGGTAGTTCATAGTCATGGGACTTTGGGTAATTACTTAGTGCTCTCCTATTTTCCTTCCAGGTGACAGCTACAAATGACGGGGCCACAGCAGATGGGGTCTGCCCCCAGCCTCAACCCTCTGATCCAGACCCCCAGACTATTAAGGAAGAGGATATAGTAGAAGATGGTTGGACCATTGTCAGGAGAAAGAAATGAGGAGGGCAGTAAATGGTTAGGGCCCTTGTTTGTTAAGTGTTATGAGAGAGTTATAGGGGCTGTTTTGGAGGGCTATACACCTCTGTCCTGATAACCATATTCCTATCTTGTTCCCCTGTCCTTCCCTCCAGGGGAAGAAAAGCCCTAGGATCCTTGGTTGTGTTGATGGGACCTATTCCAGCCCTTTGAACCTTAAGGTACCACATGAGAGCCAAGACCAGGTTTCCCAGCATAGTGCCTCCTAGGTGCAGTGAATGTTACAGTGGGTGGTGAGTGTGACTGTGGGGTAGAAGCCAGACTTGTGGACAGTAGGCAGGTACATTTGTGGGAGGGATGAGAATTCCATAGTGAGAGGCTGGCTGAATTGGGAAGAGTGAGATAAATATGCAGTTGGAAGAGAGTAGATGTAAGTATGGTACCTCCCCAATGTCCCCACCCCGGCCTCCCCCACAGAGCAACTCTTAACCCTGCCCAGAGCTTGCATCCTCCTGTGAATGCTCCTACCCCAAATACTCTTGAAAGTTTGAAGGACGTAGTCAAGTGGTGAATTTGGGAAAGTTGGACTGTTTTAAGTCCAGGGATGAGGCTTAAGACCTTAATAACATAACACCTTCTTGTTTAATCCATGACGTAACTTGGAATCAGCCTTCTGAGAGCTGAGCTTCAGAGTTCAGTGAAAAAGTAGTTTCTGAACCCACCCCATCCCCCAGTAGCCTTGGACTTTGGACAAACGGACGGACCATATCAGTGCTCTGAAAGTTACTGTAAGCCTGAAATAAACTGTATTTTTCTTTAAAAAACAGTATCCATTGTCCTCCCCCCTCCCATTCCCGTCCTGCCCAGTGGCCCTGCCATGGGTCTGGACGGTAAAATACTGGATTGCTTTGGGGCTAGGTAGAAGCTATAAGCCATGGGAAAGGCAAGAAGGGTCTAGTCACCACCCCATGTAAAGTCATACATGTGAAGACACTGGCTGAGGAGGCAGGGGTGGGTTGGGGTTCCAGGGTCAGTAGCAGAGCTGGTACTTGAATCCAGGTCTCCTGCCTCTGGTGCTTTTGTGGGGAACTGGGTGAAAGTAGGATCTGTGGGGTATTGGGAGGAAACAGCCTAATTCAAGTGAGTCTAGCAATTAGCTCCTGCCCTCCCTGGGGACAGGGATTTAAAAAATGAACATCAATGTAGGAATAGATTTTAAAAAGCCCACATTTTGTGAAAAGATGAATTAAAAAACCCAAGACCCAGCATTTGGGATTGAAAGTGCCCTTGATGGGAATTCAAGTATTGACTGCATTGGGAGTGGGCTGGAGCCCCCAATTGAACATGGGCAGCTGGAGTGTGGGGCAGGAGTTTCTAGTCCCCCCCCAAATCCTCTAGGTCTTATCTCGGGTCTGGGAGGCTTCAGGAGGTTCAGCAGTGGCTCCTGAGGCTGCCACTGGTGTCTCCTCCATCTCCCTGTCCTCAGACAGTGTAGGCCCTGGGCAGAATGTGTCCCCACGGCCCGCCCTTCCAAGCACAGCCATCCAGCGCCGCTGGAGTTCTTCTGTCTCTGGGCTGAAGTACCAGCTTAGGTGGCTCTGTGTGATCTTGAATACATGCCTCCTGTCCGGCCGCTCCCCTGCCTCAGGAGGCCCCACCTCAAAGCCAATGAGGGGCAGGCTGCGCTGGGCTTTCACATCCTGGGGAAAAGGAACAAAACTAGTGTCATGTAGGGGCTGGCCTGTGCCCTCTGCCCAGTCACATAGCTTTGTCTTGTTGTTTCCTCTGCTGAAGATCCTTGCCTTCACTATAATGAACAGGGAGATGTCTGAACTTGGACTAGAAGGTAGGCTGCTTTAGATATTTGTCTCCTCCCATGCCCAAACCAACTGCTAGTCTTTACTATTATAGATTCAGGTCTAGACTATGTCCTCTATCTGTACATCTTCTCTAGTTGAAGTCAGACCTAGAGGTGCCTGTCTCCACTCCTGTTTTCTCCAAAAAGCTAGACTTTCCACCTTACCCTCATCTCCCCTCCATACCTTGGCCTCCAAACATTTGTCTCTACATACTCTGTCACAAAAGGATAGACGTTTTCATTTTTCCCTTTGATAGGCTCACCCTGTCCCCAGAGGACAAGGCATATAGGAGAGAGGCAGCTTGGTTTTGTCAGATGGTTGAAAAAACCTGAAGGAGTGGGATGCACACCTGAGGGGCTCCATAGATGTACAGCACCAAGGGTTCATTCTCAGGAACCACAAACCATGCTTTGTGCCATCCTTTCCCACCCTTCTCCATGTAGTGCAGGAAGCTGCAGATGACGCTGTTCTCAGCAGCCACAGAGGCCTGTTTCTGTGATCAGAGACAAAGGGTACATCAATGTTGAAAGAAGGTTTAGCTCTTGGCTTAAACAGCCCCATAGCATATGGACTATGTCTCAGACACAGGTAACAAAGCATATGTAGCAGAGATGATTTAGCCTTTGTCACTCAAGTAAGCAAAGCTGGCTTGGCTGCTGCCTCTAACAGATAGTGAAAGAGGTGTGCAGACCTCAGTGGCGCACTGAAATGCTGGTCAGACACTACAGTCTAAGTGACATTCGCAGCTAACCTTATATTGTGTGCTCCTTCTAACATTGTGATTAAAGAGATGAGTGGGTGGTTAACACCATCTGTCTCAGAATCCTAACAATAGATGAAAATGCAGGACTTGTGAGAAGAGCACAGAGGGTGTTTATGTTATTTAAATTAGCATAAACAAGGCTTTTAAAATAGTCCTGCTACAGAGTAAGCTCCTTTGTGTTTGGGATACCTTGATTTATTTAAAAAACAATCACTCCAAATTGTGTATATTCATGGTTCTAGAAAGAAAGCATCAGTATTAATAGTGGCAGCTTCATGATAAAGTAAAATGTCTTTTCTTATGTTGTGTTACTTATCCTATTTCATAATAAAGGCTACTTTTTTTTTTAAATTTTAAAAATCTTAAAGGCTGAGGCAGGAGAATAGGAAATTCAAAGCCAGCCTAGGTTATGGAGTGAGACAGAACCTAGCAGTGTTTTTCTGACTGTGCAACCTAGCCAAATAACCTCTTTGGGCTTTAGTTTTCCTCATATGTAAATTAAACATGAGTATGGGTTTATTAAGTTACTATGAGGGTTAAATGTGTACAGTAATAAAAATATTCTAATGCTTATATTCATTTTCCTCAAGCTTGGATCACCTGATTAATGAGTGCACACAGCACCCTACTGTCTTAAGAGATGTTCAGACCTCAACCATACTGGGTCAGTATACTTTGGGGATTGTGGTTAGGAACTGTTACCTCTAAGATGGACCTCCTGCGCTGGGGTGTATGCTGGCTACAGGCTGGACTGCTCCCAGGTGCTCCATGCAAGGCCACATAGCAATCGGTGCACACCCGGTTGGAACGGTTGTTATCATAGATGAGGCGGGCCCGGAACTCCGAGCATTTCCCACAAACCACCTGGAGCAGCAAGTGGGCAAGAACAGCCTAATTGCCTTGGGTTTTCCCTTTGGTGAACAACTACCACAACCAACTTGTAGCCTCCTCCTCCTCAGAGGGTTCCCAGTCAGAAGTGGGCTTTTAGGCTGTCAGCCTGCCCCCACCTTGGCTCTGTCTCTGCCTCCCAACACTCACATGCCCACAGGCTTTGCAGTGGTGCCTGCGTTTGGTGATGGAATTGAAGGGCTCCTGGCAGCGCATGCACATGGTGACTTCCTTTTCCCGGATAGGCGTAGGTGCCCTCTTCCCAAGGTCCACGTTCTAGGGGGAGGGTTAGGTCCCAGGTGAGAGACAGCTCCTCAACCCATTCCAGCCAGCCCTCCTTGCCTCTGCTCCAAGACTTGAATCATCACAGGGTTGGGGAGCACACATACAGGTCTGGCTCTGCCCCTACCACACTGTTATGGAGGTTAAGTCATTTTACTTTCTAGGGTATAGTCTCCACAGCCCTAACCAGCAGAAGACTGCTTCTAAGGGCCTGCACTGCCTTTTTAGCCCCTATTTTGTGGGAAAAAGAAAAGTTCATTTCAAGGGAAGATGGGAACAGAGAGCCTCAAAGGGATCCCAGCACTGGGGGAGGTGGTAGGTGTGGGGGTAGTGGAACTCTTACTGGAGAGTTAGGGGGAGTATCTTCATCTTCTCTGTTTGTTGAGTTCAACAGTTTGAAAGTCTCCAGGGTCTGTTCATGTTTCAGGAGGGTCGAGTTGATGGCCTGGTGAAGAGGTGTGAGAAATGAGAGGTCAGATCACTCCACAAGACACCTAGCTCCACCCTCACCATGAACCTTCCTATGCCTTAGCCTGAAGTTCTAGACCCGGCTCTGCCCCTGACACTCATAACTGACAAGATCCCTCCCTAAAACAAGATTTACATCTGATAATTATGAGGAAAGGGGAGTGGTAGCTGGAAAACCTCAGATGGCCTTCCTGACTACTGGTTAGGTGCAAGCTTTTATTAGAGCCTGATTCAGAGAAGCTGGCTTTCTAAAAGAATGTTTCTATCTAACCTCCAGACTTCAGGTTGCTCACCTGTGAGAGAGTGATAATAGCATCTACTAGAAGGCTGGTGTCCAGGCCCATTCTGTTTAGATAGTTTTAAGGGTAAGTCTATCAGCCCCTAAGAGACCTGTTAATACCCTTCCAGACCCCTACCACAAAACCTTGGGTGTTACCTGGACCCAGTCTTTCTTCTCCTCCTCAGTCCTTATGGGGAGAAAAGAAAGGTGTTGGGTTAGGCAGGTCAACAAAAGACAATCGGAATGGTGTTTTAGTTACAGAACCTATGTTTGATCCATTTCTTCCAGCATTAGGAACTTGGGCTTCAGAGAAGTCCCTGCCCTCAAGGAGGTCATAGTGCACTAGAGGAGACACACAGGCAAGGAAGGGGGATCAGTGATGAAACAAAGACCAAGGATCCCAGAGAAGGGGACTTGCCTCAGCCTGAGCTTGTGGGGCTTTTAAGAAAAGTTTCCAAAGGGAGCTGCTAGGCCTCAGACAAAGGGGTAATGGTAAAGTGTATGTGAGATCAATGATCACTAACATGTCAAGTTTGCAAATGGTAGGTGTTTTTCCTTCCATGAAGATGATGCTTATCATTCTGTTCTAAGCATCACTAACATGATGTATAAAGTGCCCAGCATGACTGCTACAATACCCGCTTTAGACTTTTCTGCTCTTCTTCCCTGGTTCTTCCTTTTGTTCTCCAAGGCCTCTGCCCTGGTACAACCTTATCAACCACCCAATAGGAACAGGACACTTTACTCTCTGCTCTTTCCCATCTGGACTTTTACTTTCCTTCCACATCTATATTCTAAGCTTTAAATGCATTTTTCTAATACGAAAATCTGCATCATTAAGATCACTGTATGAAAAAGCAAGAATGTGAAAAAGTTAGGATGTGAGTCAGTATTGAGGGATGTGGGTTAATGGCTGAATGCTTACCTATCATGTGAGGTCCTGTCTCCAGCACTTATAACACACACACACACAAGTTAGCATGTGAGTCAATATTGGGGGATGTGGGTTAATGGCTGAATGCTTACCTATCGTGTGAGGTCCTGTCTCCAGCACTTGTAACTAACACACACACACACACACACACACACACACACACACACACACACCACTGTAATCAAATGTTTCTCCAAACTCTTAAGTGGTACACTTAAGACCTATGTATTTCACTATGAAGAATCTGCCAAGAAAAGGGTGTGGTGGTGGTACTAAAACAAGTACTAAACTCTAGTTAATAGTTTTCATGCCAAACTCTTGAGGAGGGTGATGATACATGGTAAAGCCTGCAACTTATTTTGAAATGTATTGAAAAGTTACTGCATGGGCTCAATGATTAAGGGCATATAATCTTGCAGAGTTCAGTTCCTAGTATCTACCCTGAGTACCTCCTACCACCTGTAACTCCAATTCCAAGGTGATCCAGTGCCTCTGATCTCTGAGGCCAATTGCACTCATGTGCACAAATCCATATACAGATATACACTCATACACATAATTAAAGTATTTTTAAGTCATTGGCTATTCAGTTTTCTCAGCACCATCTGTTGAAAAAGCTGTCTTTTCTACAATGTATGTTTTTAGCATCTTTGTCAAAAATCAAGTGGCTAAGCAAAGCATGATGGCACATCTGTTCCCATCACTTAAGAGGTAGAAACAGGATCAGGAGTTCAAGGCTATCTTGTGTTACATAAGATCCTGTCTCAAAAAATCCAAAAAGGAAGCAAATTAGTTGGGTGTGGCTATGTGTATTTATTTCTAGGTCTTACATTCTTTTTTGTTTGTATTTTGAGATAGAGTTTCTCTGTGTAACAGTCCTGACTGACCTGGAACTCACTCTGTAATCCAGGCTAGCTTTGAACTCACAGAGATCACCTGCATCTGCCTTCAGAGTACTGAGGTTAAAGGTGTGTGTTACTCATTGGCACAGGAAACCACTTCCTAAATGTAACACCAGTAGCACAGACACTGAGAGCAACAATTAATAAATGGGACCTCCTGAAACTGAGAAACTTCTGTAAGGCAAAAGACACAGTGAATAAGACAAAACAACAACCTATAGAATGGGAAAAGATCTGCACCAATCCTATATCTGACACAGGATTGATCTCTAAAATATATAGAGAACTCCAGAAAATAGGTCAAAAACCAAGTAATCCAATTAAAACATGGAGTACAGAGCTAAATAAAGAATTGCTCACCATCCTTAGCCATCAGAAATGCAAATCAAAATGACTCTGTGATACCATTTACACCTGTCAGAATGGCTAAGATCAAAAACACAGATGATAGCCTATGCTGGAGGGGAATGTGGAGCAAGAGGAACACTCCTCCATTGTTGGTGGGAGTGTAAACTTGTTCAGGCACTCTGGAATGCAGTATGGCTGTTTCTCAGAAAACTGGGAATCAATCTACCCTATGATCTGGCAATACCACTCTTGCACATATACCCAAAGGATGCACATTCTTACCACAAGGACATTAGCTCATCTATGTTCATAGCAGCTTTATTCGTAATAGCCAGAGCCTGGAAACAACCTAAATGCTCCTCAACTGAAGAATGGATTAAAAAATTGTGGTACATTTACACAATAGAGTCCTACTCAGCAATGAAAAAAAAAATTGACATTCTGAAATTTGCAAGCAAATAAATGGGTCAAGAATATATCATCCTGAGTGAGGTAACACAGACCCAGAAAGATAAACATGGTATATACTCCCTCATAAGTGGATTTTAGACATAAAGCAAAGGATAATCACACTACAATCCAGAACTCCTGAGCAGCTAGGTAAGAAGGAGGAACTTGAGAGAGATTCCATGGATTTCCCTGAGAAGGGGAAATGGAAACGATCTCCCGAGTCAATTGAGACCATAGTTGGGAGGGGACAAGAGGAGGTGGGAAGAAAACATGGGGGAATGGGATGGTTGAGTTGGGGGAGCAACAGGAAGAACAAAGAAATAGATATCTTGATAGAGGGAGCCATGTGGGGTTAGAAACCTGCTGTGAGGGAAATACCCCAAAACTCACAAAGATGACCCCAGCTAAGACTCCAAGAAATAGTGGAGAGGGTGCCTAAACTGACTTTCCTCTATACTGAAATTGTTGACCACCCTAATTGTAATTATAGAACCTTCATCCCATAACTGATGGAAGCAGATGCGAAGATCCATAGCTAAGCACTGAGCCAAGCTCCCAGTCCAGCTGAAGAGAGGGAGGAGAGATTATATGAACAAAGGAGTCAAGATCATGATGAGGAGACCCACAGAGATAGGTGATCTGAGCTATTGTGAACTCACTAACTGAAGTAACAGCTGGGGAAACTACATGGGGCTGTACTAGTGTGGATAACAGTTGAATGGCATGGGCAGTTTGTGGAGCCTCTTGAAGTGGGACTAGAATTTATTCCTAATGTATGAACTGGATTCTTCCCTACAGAGGAACACCTTGCTAAGTCTTGATACTGGGGGGAGGGGCTTGGTCTTAACTCAGCTGTATATACTAGACTGTATTGACTCACTCTAGAAGTCCTTACCGTGTCTGAGGAATGGATGGGGGGTGTGGAGGGAAGAAGCTGAGGGAGGACTAGGAAGAAGGGAGGGATGAGGAACAGTGGTAGGTATGTTAAAACATTTTTTGAAGCAAAAAAAGAGATGTGAATCACCATTGGCTGGCTTCCAGGTTCTATATTCTATTCCATCAATCTATATATCTGTTCTTGTGTTAGCACCATGTTATTTAATTATGTGTCTGTAATATAAGTTGAAATCAGGTATGATGATACTTCACATATTGACCCAGCTCTTACACATGAAAGAGACGACTATATGCCCATTTATGTTTATTGCAGCACTATTTACAACAGCCATTATAAAATCAGCCATGGGTTATATCAGCTGACATGTAGATGAAAGAGAGAGAGTGTTATGGAGTTTAATTCCATAAGGAATAAAATTATGTCATTGGTCAGAAAATGGATGCAACTACAGATCATTATAGTAAGTAAAATAAGGAGGCAGATGCAGAAAAACATGCTT
This sequence comes from Sigmodon hispidus, assembly GCA_004025045.1. Classification (NCBI taxonomy): domain Eukaryota; kingdom Metazoa; phylum Chordata; class Mammalia; order Rodentia; family Cricetidae; genus Sigmodon; species Sigmodon hispidus. The sequence continues at coordinate 61,946 of PVIH01007550.1, forward strand.
TATGTCATTTGTGGAGTCTAGATCTTACTATACATAAAATCAATGTATAGTATATATGACATCGAAGTAGAAGAAGCAAGACTGTTGGGGGAAAGGACAGAAAGAAGTAAAGAGAGTACCTGAATAGAAAGTATGGTCAAAGTACAGGATACACATATTGGATGAACAATGTCCTGCCAGATGTGGTGGCACACACCTTTAATTCCAGCACTCAGGAGGCAGAGACAGGCAGATCTCTGATTTTGAGGCTAGCTTGGTCCTCAAAGTGAGTTTCAGGACAGCCAGTGCTACACAAAGAAACCCTTTCTCAAAAAACAAAAGTCTTTATGAAACCTATTAACATATATCAATTAAAAAAAATAAAGCCATTGGACTGATGGGTGGCTAAAAGCATAGATATGTGAGAAACTAAATATAGTACCATCTTAACTCCTGTCACCTAAATGGTGAGTTTTGGTGAGTTCACTGTAATCTGCTGTGGGATAATGCTCTTGTACACTGTCAATATTTGTCACTGTAAAGATTGGTTTAATAAAATGCTGATTGATCAAGTAGCTAGACAGGAAGTAGAGGCAGGGCAACCAGACTAGGAGAATTCTGGGAAGTGGAAGAGAGAGCGAGCAGAAGACAGCAAGATGCAGAGGAAGCAGTATGAGAATGCTGCACTGAGCAAAAAGATACCAAGATACACATGGCTAAACACAAACAGTATCATGAGTTAGTTTAAGAATAAGAGTTAGCGGGCTGGAGAGATGGCTCAGAGATTAAGAACACTGACTGTTCTTTTTTTTTTTTAAACTTTATTTATTTATGTATTTGCTTTGGTGTGTGCCTGGAACTGGAACTACAGACAGTTGTTAGCTGCCACGTGGGTGCTGGGAATCGAACCCCGGTCCTCTTGAAGAGCAGACGGTGCTCTTAACTGCTGAGCCATCTCTCCAGCCCACACTGACTGTTCTTAAAGAGGTCCTGAGTTCAATTCCCAGCAACAACATGGTGGCTCACAACCATCTGTAATGAGATCTGGTGCCCTATTCTGTATACTGTATTCATAATAAATAAATCTTTAAAAAAAGAATATGAGTTAGCAAGTAATAAGCCTGAGCCATAGGCCAAACAGATTGTAATTAATATAAGCTTCTGTGTGATTATTTGGGACAAAGCAGAACTGCAGTTCCGGACCTTGGGGCAAGGACAGGTCAGAAATTTCTGACTGCAGTAGTGCAACTTTTCTGTAGTTTGGAAACTGTTCATAATAAAGTGTGGCAGCAGGTACTAGGGAAATTGCTGAGTGGGTAAAGTGCTTGCTGTGCACACATGAAGACCTGAGTTCAGATCCCCAGTGTCCACACCAAGGCTAGAAATTGTGGCAAATATCTGTAAACCCAGCATAGAGTGGTTTATTCTGACTATATGCATCTAAAGATTTCTTGTTTATATTTTTCAACTTGTAATTTCTAGGCAGTGAACACATGTTGCTTTTGATTGTTAAGAATTATGGTGGAATTTGTGGCCTACATAAAGTATATAATGAAGATCATATTTATTAGTCCCACTTACTTGGGATACTAAGGCAGAAGGACCACTTGAACTCAGGGGTTCCAAGGATGGCCTGAGGAAAAAAAATCTCAAACCAAACCAAACCAAAAAAAGGATCTACTCAAATGTCCATAGCTGTCTTCTGCATGGGGAAGGAGAGAGATTCTGGGGATGGAACATAGGTCCTTATGAGTGCTAAGCAGGTTCTTTGTTCCTATCTCTAATTGTTGGCTCTGAAATCAGTGGTTCTAAATCATGGTACACATATCAAATCACCTGAGGAGCTTTGTTGAGAATACATGCATACCAGTTAAATCAGAATCTTTAGGGACCAAACCCAGGCATCAGTATTTTTTTAAAGCTCTTAGCTGATTCCACAAGTTTCCAAGATGAGAACCAGCTAAGCTATGTCTAAGAATATGGATGCTTATTGTACTTTTTTGCATATTTGAAATCACTCTCCCTCATTTTTTTTTTCAGGCAAGGAAGGTCTCACATTGTATCCCTTGAACTTCTGGCAATCTCCCTGCCTCAGCCTTCTAGACTAAACTAGGAACAAACACTGTTTGGTGGGCCCTTCTGTACCTAATGTTATTTTGATGCCCCCTAACTCTAGGCAGAGACCATGTCTATGGAGCTTGTCCCTTTCCTAGATGGTCCTGTTTTCTGTCTAGGGGAGTGTGTTGCTCCTTCCTGCTTCCTCCATTGCAGGCCTCAGGGAGGTTCTCTTGGTCTCCTGGAACTTCGAGGCTAAACTACTATGTTTCTCTACCCTTCTCCCCTCTGCCTCCATGCAGTCCTCACCAGTCACCTCTCTCCACATAGCCAATCAGAAAAGGGCCATGTACCGATGTGCAGTCACCCTCCACCTCTGATCAGGATCTTGTTACACACTTTTACCTGGGCCCTCCAAAAGCAGTATGAACAGTGGTTAGGAGCCCATGTACTGAGGTGAGGTGGCCTAAGCTCCAATTTTAGCTCTGATCCTTGCTAGCTAGATCTAGAGCAAGGTGCCTCAATTTTATGCTTTAAAATGGGCTGATGGTAGCCAGGTGTGGTGATAGCCATTTGCAATTCTGTTACTCATGATAGGGTTAAGTAACCCACCATTCTATCCTGCTTCTTCATTCTCCAAAATGCTTTCTTGACAAAGTGCCACCTTTTTTCATATCATGTGTCTAAGTGTATAGTCTTCAGGATCCCAAACACATAGCTGAAGAGCAGGTTCACATCTTTGGGGAAAGGTGTTCACTCTTTCTCTGCAAAGATCTCTAGGCCTGGAATGTCTCAGCATATCTGAAGTAAAGAGTGAGCTGGAGGGAAGGCATAGGCAAGGACAGGTACCTGGCCTGCAGTTCCAGAGAGCGCTGCTTTCCTGATACCAGGAAGGTCCGAGGCATGTTGAGGTTGGAGCTCTCCTTTAGCTGAGTGGAAGAGGGAGAGATCATGGTAAAACCTACAGAGCTCCACAGGGCCCTGCACAAATGCACACAAACCCTGGGCTCAAAGTTAAACATGCTCTTCCCAATACTAATGCCCCACACCACATTTCCATTTCTCACTTCATGGCACTCACCTCCATGCCATCTACATCAATGCGTGCCCGCACGCTAAACTTCTGGCCAAGGAGCCGCAGCCTGGGCACGCAGTAAAGGAGGCGGTCATTGAACTAGAAAGGAAAAGATTTGGGATGCATGTGCAGGGGATTAGTGTGGATGGTGTACAACCCTTGTACAACTGCTAAGGATCTAAGGCAACAAATGGAGGAAAGATTTCAAATTGGATACAGCAATAATGGGGAAAGAGCAAGGAAGATCTAAAGAGGTGTCATGGGAGTTACCTCCTAGTAGGTAACATTGGCCAAGTCACATCTAAATTGTAGTTATATAATCTATAAAAGCAAAAAAAAATTCTAAGTCATAGAGTGGAAATACAATGGAAAGGACAGCTGGACAGAGGTTTCTTCTTGAATGACTAGCAGGTCATCTATGTATTAGGAGAGGAATGCTCCCCCACAAGCCCACACCTGGCACTTACTAATATGAGGTATCGATCTTGAGTGGTCCCATTCTTTGCTGACAGCTTAAGGATATGGCCTTCTTTTATGAGCTCTTTGGTGGGACTGACAATGTCCTCCTCACCCCCTAGCAGCTCATAGACCTTTAGCAGCTTGTGCATTCGTTCCTGGCAGTGAGTAAAAGGGAAAGCTTGGAGTGAGCAACACCTGACCCTGGGTGTCATCAAGTCACACCCTCCTCCCCCATCCCACTATAGTGCTACCACAAAGGGATAGCCAAGGAAGGGCAGGGCTAGAAGGGCCACTTACCATTTTTCGGATGGCAGCATTAGAATGCTCTGCTGCTGTAGCTATCAGCTCCAAAGACTCTATGGCACAGAAAAGTGTGATCAGATGGGAGTTGGAGAGAGAAGAAGCTCTGGGGAACTTCTCTCCTCCATGAATACCTCCTCCTGGCCTGACTACATGCTCCCCATTGCCAGCCTCAAAAGACATTCACACCCACATCATTTCAAATATGAAACTGTGCAGACTAATATCATAGTAGCAGAAACGTGGGATAGCTGAAAGCCAATAAAATGTAACTGTGGTAAAATGATTATGACCATCAACTGGCAGGAAACCTGATCGTATTTGGACAGTTGTTTCTTGGATCTCAGAACTATGGAGAGTTCTTGTCTGTTTTGTTTGCTTGTTGTTGGTTTTGTGTTGTTTTTGAGACAGAATCTTGCCATATTCCCCTGGGAGATCACAAACCAAACCAAAACAACCACAGCAGCAGCAGCAGTAAAAGAAAAAATAGAGAGGGCTGGGATGCACCTCAGTCAGTGGAGTATCTGCCTAGCATGTGCAAGGCCCTGGGGTCCATCCCTAGCACCATATAAACTGGGTATGGTTGTGCATCCCTATAATCCTAGCACTCAGGAGGCAGAGGAAGTAGGATCAGAAATTCAAGGTCATCCTTAGGTACACAGCAAGTTTAAGATCAGCCTATGGATACATAAAATGCTCTCTCTCTCTCTCTCTCTCTCTCTCTCTCTCTCTCTCTCTCTCACACACACACACACACACACACACACACACACACACACACACACACGCACACACACGCACGCACGAATACAAAGGCTAAAGATAAAGCAGCTGCAAGAGCAGCAGCAAAACAAAGAAGAGTTAGGGATGTGACTTGTTGGTAGAGCACTTGCCTTGTATGTTAGGGGCCCTATGTTCAATTCTAGTGCACCAGTAAGAGAAGAAGGAAGACATTCTATTTTTTGTCTTCCTGACTCTGATTATAGGTGCACATTCTATGCACAAATACACTTTCACTGCAGTGGTGGTTTAATAATACCAAACCCCAAACAAAAATGCTCAACCATAAGCACTCAGTTTCATAATTTATGACACACTCATATAACAAAATATCAGTCTTTCCCAATGATACTTATGTAGGGTTTTTAATAATATGGGAAATGTTCAGAGTGTTTTAATAAAGGATACAAACTTGAATATTACAAAATGATGTAATTCTTGCAAATACATATCTAAAAAGAATGTATGCCTAAACATTCATCATGAGGCTAAGGTCACAGGTGACTTTCTGTCTTTTGTAATTTCCATATTTCCTACTGTGACCAAGTGTTATCATGAAAAAAATGAAATGAATCTTCATAAGCCTCCACATGTTAAACAAACCCTGTCTCTGCCACAGTATGGCTGCTGCTTCCTGGTCCCCACTCTACACAATGGACTCCTTACTCAGAATTTATGCCTGGACTAGAGACGCACATGTCCACATGGATGGCAAGCCAAGCGCTGTTTCCTAAGATGAGCACATTCTGGTACTCAAGAAGATCTGTGGCCACTGTTCCAGCTCAGGTCTCCATATGCCTTTCAGGTGCTGGGCCTTTCTCCAACTCTTCCTCAACCCTGGCAGCCACAAGGAGCTTTCTTGCACACAGTGTATTGTTTCCCCTCTGCTTAAATCTGTCAATGTTTCACTCTGTGCCAGCACAGCAAAAGCCCTTTTGTCTAGCATTCAAAGACTGGATTCTATTGACCGCGTGGCTTCCTCCACATGCACCTCCATAAACATGTCTTGTCTTGCTTCATCTGGCCAAGGGCCAGTCTTCTGGATTCAGCTCACAATGTCTAGCAGCCTTCCCTAGCTTCCAAGGATGAGTAAGGATACCGTCCTTGCTCCTTCTGTCTCACTAGTCATACTGTGCTCATCACTCACTGCATCTGAATCCCTCAGTACACAAGAAGCTTTCTAGGATGGGGCCCGAGTTCCCACTGCCTTCCTCAGGGATTCCAAACAGATGCTTAGTATAAATTAGCTCCTCCAATAAATAGAACCTTAGAAGACAGGTGTCACTATGCCTCATTTAGCTGAAGACAAGACCGAGACCCAGCGAGGTGGTTATCTAACTGGAAGGCAGCAGCTGCCATGAGAGCTGCTTTTCCCCATATATGCTGCATTTCACAGTCACAGAGGCCAAAGAGACAAGAAGACTAGCAAGTTGGGGGGCACATAAACTTAGGCCTGATATGTGGCTGGGCTCAGACTGTTGGCTGTTTGCTGTTAGGTCCTGTCTAGTGATGTACCATGCAGGGAATAGATCAGCCTTACTGGAAATCCCATGTGTACGGTCTCTGTCTGGGAGTTTGTTGTGGGGATGTTAGTCTAAAGCTAGAAGCTTCAGTGGGACCTAGACTGGCCTTGGAAGCCTGGGGTCTCCAGTCAAGAGTTCAGTTTTGGGCTTAGTGTAAGTAGGTAACCGAGGGTAGCAGTCTCAAGAAGGCAGTTTGGGAATTAAGTGGACATTCTGGAGTTTAGTATGGGAGCTAAAAGCAGGTGAGTCAATCAGCAGAACCAGAAAGATGATTCAGTGGGGCTCAGCTTATGGATTTGACTTTGAGACATAAAATATAGGGAGCTCAGCACAGGATCTCGGGCTGGGGAGCACAGTGGGCACAGCTTAGTTGGCTCTCAGTCAGAGGACCTCACTTGGAGCAGCTCCAAAACCATCCTAAGAAGTTTATCTGTATGTGTGTGTGTGTGTGTGTGTGTGTGTGTGTGTGTGTGTGTGTGTGTGTGTGTTTTGCGGGGGTGAGGTGGGGGCTCACATTTGCAGTCAATATAGGGAACACTGAGATTTGTCTAGAGACCCAGATAAGGTGGAGGCTGTACAAAACAGGAACTGAAGTCAATAAACTCAACCTGATGGCTAGTGCAGGAAAAAGGACAGTAGCCATCAAAAATACTTACTGGTTATTGGGTCTTTGCCATGTGCCAGGTACTGTGCTCAAAGTTTTACCTTTATCTATTCCCTAGTATCTCATTTAGTGCTTCAAAACAATTCTGTGAGGTAGGCAACATTATCATTCCTATTGTGAGAATAATTATGAGAAAACTGAGGCTGAAGATGGGCAATTTGATGGAGAACACACATGGTTTTATACTGGATTGTTTGTTTTGTTTTGGGGGGTTTAGGTTGTACAGTTTTTGTTTTAGTTTTCAAGATAAGCTTTCTCTATATAGTTCTGGCTTTCCAGGAATTCACTCTGTAGCCTAGGCTGGCCTTGAACCCACCTACCTCTGTCTCCCATGTGCTGGGACTAAAGGCATGTGCCACCATGTCCAGCTGGGTTTAGGGATTTCTATTTGAGGCACTGGAGGTTTAATCAGTGGCCTCCACATGCTTGGCAAGTGCTCCACTGCTAAGTCTCATACCTGCTCCTACTTCTTTCTTTACTAGGTTTAAGCTCCCAGGTTGGCTTTGGATTTACCTTGTAGCCTAGGTGGTCAAGCCTCCTGCCTTGGCCTCCAGAGCAGCTAAGATTACAGACGTGAGCGACCACCCTACCTGGCCTAGAAGGTACTTTTTTGTTTGGTTTTTTGAGAAGGGGTTTCTCTGTGTAACTGCTCTGGCTGTCCTGAAACTCAACTTTGTGGATCAAAGCTGGCCTTGAACTCACAACACCTGCCTATGCCTCCCAAGTGCTGGGATTAAAGGCATGCACTACCACCACCCGCTGGAAAGTACTTTCTTGAGGTTTATTGTTCTTTTAAAAAGTATTTATTTAGTTTTATGTTATAGACATTGGTGTTTTGGCTGCATGTCCATGTGTGTGTGTGTCTCAGATCTTGCAGTTATAGAGAATTGTGTGCTGCCATGTGAGTGGTGGGAGTTGAACCTGGGTCCTCTGGAAAAGCAGCTAGTGCTCTTAATCACTAAGCCATCTCTCCAGCCCCAAGGTTTAGGTTTCATGGCTTACTATGGCACCTCAGTGGTGCTCTTATTGGGAGAAGAATATGGTACTTAATATGGGGCTGTCCATTGGCAGAGCTTAGTCACCAAGCTCTCTAGAGGGCCAGGCTGGATAGCAAAGTTCCCTCATCTGGTTAGGTGAAGGGTTTGGGAAGTGTGAAGAGCACAGGACACAACTGTTTGCTCCCCATCTCTGTGATGGGCATGCTTTCTGTTTTCCTGCTCCCTTCCACGCTGCTGCTTCATCTCCTTTGCTAATCCTCCCCGCTTCCTGAGCTGTGGAGCTTGGCCTCCTATTTTTCCCTTCAATTTATATTCCACTTTCTTTGGCAAGCCTCACTTGCACCATGTCTTTGAATACTAACTGGACCAATGACTTTCACATTCCTTCCTGGAATTCTAAACTCATCTGTCTAACCTGGCAGCTCACTGACCAGCATGCATACCTCTCAAGAACTATCATCCATGATGCAGCCTAAGTTGACCTCTAACCCACAATCCTCCTGCCTCTGCCTCCCAGCCTGTATCACCACACCACAACCATCATTTTAACTGTGTGTGCACTTGTGTACATAAGTGCCTGTGGAGCCCAGAAGAGGGCATCTAATTCCTCTGGAGCTAGAGTTACTGATGATTGTGAGCTGCATGGGTGTAAGTACAAGAAACTGAACTTGGGTATATATATATATATATATAATGCGGTATATGCTCTTAACCACAAAGCTATCTCTCTAGCCCCAGGAACCATCATTCTCGATTCTACCAATCTCTATATCCATGGTATCCAAACAGAATATATCCTAAATGAAACCACTTCTTATTACTTCTGCTGCTGCTATCTTCATCCAAGTCAGCTTTTGAAATAAGATTATTGCAAAGCCCTGTTTATAGATCTCCTGGCACGTTCTTTTATTCTTCAGTTAATCCTAACCATGACCTTCCCATGCTATCGACTACACTCAGAATAAATCAATCACCTCGTCCTCAGCTTCCAAAGCTTTGCTCCACCAACCTCTCTCCCATGGTTCTGCCCTCCTTTGTCATGCTCAGGTCACACTGACCCTCTTGTTGTCATAGAGATATACCTACCTTTACCAGCTTGCCCATTTCCCCCTGCTTTGGGAATTCTACATTTGTTACTGCAGCTGCCTGGAACATTCTCCTCCCTTTGGCCCATGGCAATTTTCTTGTTATTCAGGTTTTGGTTCAACTATCTTCCCTGCACAGAAGTCACCCATTTAAGTAGACTGCCCAGTTACTGTTACATCACTCTCTTCTACCTCTCTAAGTCATGCCTAGCACCTGGCAAATATTTTCCTGTGTACTTGTCACATTTGTTTATTGGGTCTCTCCAACTAGAATACATACTCCCTGGTCAAGGACCTCATCTATTTGGCCCGGCTCCCTGTTCCCAGTGTTTAGAACAGTGCACAAACATTTAGCTGTTATGTTGATGATGAATAAATAAGAATATGAGTTTAAAGAAGAGCAAGTGGGCTAGACTCAAGAGTTCTATCTGGGATCTGGCCCTCTACAGATGGGGTGAATATGGAAGGAATCTAAACCAAATAGTTTTCTAGTGGTTCAGTGAATGTAGACTCAAGTCAGAGGAGGAAGAGGTATCTCAACCTATAGATCCAAACCTGAGAGGCATAAAACACAGGAACACCATGTCTGGAACAATCAGTACTAGAAAGGCAATTATTGAGGTTCTGCTCAGGCTTGAAATTCTTTAGGGATATGTATTTCTTGGGAATGACCTGTGAGCCTATAGTGGAGCTCTAACTCTAGAGAAAGAAAAATTAGAAGTCTGACTATATGGGACTTTTACTGGGAGCTCAGCCATGTAGAGTTAGTGAAATGGGCTTGGCCTAAAGGATTCAGGCTAGGCTCTGAGCCTAAAAGCTCAGGCCCTGGAGATTATGGCTCTTTCATTTTGCACTCCAATACAACTTCATGCAGAGATGACTCTTGAGTTCAGCCTAAGAAATACATGGCCTCCTGAGAGAAACATACTAGGCATGCCCCTTAGACTATATAGTTCCAGCTAGAAATTCCTGAGTTCTTTCAAGGTAAAAAGGTAAGGTCATTACTTGGAAGTTCATCCTGAAATCTTACCACAGAGCCTCAGTGTAGGACCTTCAGTTTAGAGATTCTACTCTGGGATTTTAATTACACAATGTTGGAAGACCAACCTGTAAATGAAGTGTGGAATTCTGCCTCAGATGTCTGGCCTAGAGTTACCAGTGTGGGGAAATAGGGAAAGCCTAGGCGCACACACTCACTCTGGGCATCCTTGCTGTCTGGGGATCCATGTGGCAGCTTTAACAGATAGTCCTTGAGAAGAAGCTCATAGCGAGGGATACGCTGCACAGGCTCCAGCATGTGGTGCTGCAAGGTCAGGTTGCCACAGGCTTCCTCTTTCTGTGACAGAAGCAGAAAAGCTCAGCTCTGGCTAAAGCCTACCCCCAGGTCCCTGTATACCTTTCCTCCTCCAGCATTTTCCATCTAGTTTCTGCTCTTACCTGCACTTCATGGATGATGACTTTAAACTGGGTAGAACGCTCAGTCCACGTGTTAACCAGCTCTACAGCCCGGTCGAAGTTTTTCACATACTCGCCATACATCTTGAGAAAGGGTGCCAACTTCTGAAGGATGTCACCAATGCGTGGGTAGCGGTCCCTAGAGGAGAAGCAGGGGCTGACATGGTCCTGCTTATCTTCCCACAAGTATCCAGCCTCAGGAAGAAAGCTATTTTTCAACTGGCTCACTTCTTTTGAAATGGAGCTTGTATTACACGACAATGAAGTTAAGAGACTCAGTTTGATCCTGCAGCCCAGCACAACTTTTATGCTTAAGAACCTGAAACTATACCACCCTGGATATCGACTCTTACCATACTGAAAGGGCCAGCCATACACTGATCACTAGTTCGTGCCAGTCTTGAGCTGGGTAGTGCCAGGGACACGGTGCTCAGCCATACCCAGTCAAGCCCTGAAAACTTTACTATATTGTATGGTAGAGAAAGTAAACAGGTCTTGTTGAACTCTTGTTGGCCACACCGTGATGTAAAAAAAAAAAAAAAAGCAGATTTCAGGTCACAGGATGGTATGGAAAATATGGGAACTAGGCCTTATGCTAGCTCTCTGCAACCACAGTTTTGTAAGAGAAGCACACCTCATCCTGTGTGGAAACATGGAGACAATTTTAAGCAGGTAGTAACATGGCCTGCTTGTTGTTTGGGAAGACCATTCAAGCTGGTGGTGTAGACATTAGTCTAGATTGGAAGAAGAGACCCTGAAGGTCACTCAGTCTCTAAACCCTGCCCTTCTCCCTTGGGCATTCGCTTTTCCTCAAATCATTCTTTTATTCCTAGGGTAGGCTTTGTCCATTTGTCTGCATTCCCATTCTCAGCTTTACCATGCACTGATAAGAACACCAGCTCAGGCTAGAGGCGGTGCACACCTTTAATCCTAGCACTTGGGAGACAAAGGCACTTGGATCTCTGTGAGATCTAGGCTAGCCTGATCTATATAGTGAGACCTTGTCTCAAAACAGAACAAATCTTCAAACACTTATATGCCAGACATTTTTTTAAAATCCCTGAACATTTATTAACACATTTAATTCTTAATATAACCTACAAGGTAGGCCATTATTATTGTTCCCATTTTAAAGATAAGAAAGGCTTGAGTATAGCCCAGTGGTAAAGCACCTGCCTAGTATGTGCAAGGTCTCAAGTTTAATCCTTAACACTGCAAAAAACAAACAGAAAGATGAGGAAACCAAGGTATAGCAACTTAAGAAATTTGTTTAACTTTAGCAAGTAGCAGAGGCAGAATTTGAATGTAGCCATTTTAGCTCCTTTTATTTATTTGTTTTTTTTTTCAAGACAGGGTTTCTCTACATAGCCTGACTGTCCTGTAACTCCCTTTGTAACCCAGGCTGGCCTTGAACTCACAGAGATCCACTTGCCTCTATCTCCTGTGCTGCTGGGATTAAAGGCTTACACCATTATGCATGGCTCATTTTAGCTCTTATACTCACTCTTTTTGTTGTTGTTTGAGATGGAGTCTCACTATGTAGCCTAGGCTGACCTCACATTCACTGATCTGCCAGACTCCCTAGTGCTGGGATTATAGGCATACAACACCATAACAGCTAAATCTCAACATTCTTGTTTGTCTTAAATTTGGTGATGATGATGATGAGTGGGTATGGTGTGTGTGTGTGAGTGGGTAGGGGGAGAAAATGAGAATGTGGCACACAGCATGTGTGTGTGGATGTCAAAGGACAACTCTATGGAGTCATTTCTTTTCTTCTATCTTTATGTAGGTTCCAGGGATTGAACTCAGGTTGCCAGCAACAAACACCTCTACCAACTGAGTCATCTCATGAGTCTTCTCATACTCTTAAGGGCTTTTCTGTTGTAGCATTCTAGGTCCTAGTCTATGTTCCACATTAGATTATGAGGACCTAGAAGGCAGAGGTTGGGCCTTTTTTGTAGAAAAGAAGGCAGATAAGAATGAACTTATTTTCAGTGGGTGGCGGTAACATACACCTTTAATCCTAGCACTCAGGAGGCAGAGACAGGTGGCTCTCTGTGAGTTCGAGGCCAGCCTGGTTTACAAAGTGAGTTCCAGGACAATCAGGCCTACACACAGAGAAACCCTATACAGAAACACTCCACCACCACCCCCCAATCCCCGAACTTATTTTCATGATGCCAGGAATAAAATCCAGGGCCTTGCATATTCTAGACAAGAATTCTGCCAGTGAGCTACATCTCCAGCCCAGGAATGTATCCTATGGATACATCTGGTCTTAGCATACGAGTTGATGCCAGAATAAGCAGACTGGCTCTGGAGCCCCTCACCATTCTTCCATGCGCTTCTCTAGCTCAGGCAGCAGGAACTGCTGGTGGAAGCAATAGATGGAGCAGATGTTAGAAAAGATGCCATGGACAACATCAGCAGGGAAGGAACTTCGGCTCCGAGCTTCTTCCAGCAGTCGGGCACAGAACACCTGTGGAGCAAAACAGGCATGCTCAACTCAACTGAAACTAGAGCTCAGCTGGGGAAGGGGCAGCTTGCAGGTAAGGGCAGCATGTGTGAGCAGCAATGTGCATTTCTGAGATTAGTACTGGTCTCGAGAATGAGGAGAGGAGGGATGAAGAGAACTGCAAGTCATCAAGATTAGGACTTGGAGTCAGGAACCAGAATGGTGCCAAGTTAGGGCCTGGAGCAAGGTCAGAAGTCGATCCAGGTTCAGAGAAAAAGCTCAAGTTCAATCCCTTTATTTTAACAAATATTTATGAGTGTTTACTGTGTAAAGCACTGTCCTGGAGGCTAGGAAGGAACAGTGAATAAAAGAAAAAAAGATCCCTAGCATCAGGGATTGTAGTGAATGCAGGGTCAAGAAGAGAGTCAGTGGTTACATGCTACCTCCCCTTCCTGTTTGTTCCCTAAGTTCTTGGAGGGAGGATTGCCACCACTGCTGCCGTGTGGGACATTTCAACCTTCCAGGAATTGTCCTAAGGTTCAATCTTGTACCAGTGAATGTTTCATATAAACTACTTAATAAATATTAATCCTTTTATGTAAAAAAAAAAAAAAAAGAAGAGAGTCAGGAGTTAGAATGAGGCCCATGAGGAGGGGTAAATTCAAGATGTGAGAGGAGAGTAAACAGTGTCAGAGTCACCGCTGGCACACATCTGTTAAGAGTTAGGAGTGAGGATTAAACTTGGGAACATAATCAGAATTGGCTTCAAGGTCAGCCAGAGACCTTAGTACTTCTGGATACTGGACTTAATGGTGGAGTTAGGCTCAGGTCCTATCATTTCCTTTGTAGAGCCTACATACCCTGGGACCCCAGAAGGGCCATTCACCTGATCCAGGAGATGGAGCCTGGAAACATAGGCCTTCTCGGTTTGTAGGAGCTCATTGGCAATATGGAACACCTTCTGCTGCACAGTCAGCTGGAAAGGAAAAACGACCTTTGAAACATCATCTCTAAGCTAACCTCGGCTCCTTCCATGAATTTTTCTTCCCTCCCTCTGTCCCTCTCCCACTTATCTCACTCACTTATCAGGTATATGTATCTCAGGGTGCCCTCAAACTCTTGGAGATCCTCTTACATCAGTAGCTGGACTACAGGCAATGTCATCATACCTAGCTCTCCTAAGAGAGTGTACATGATACTCTAACCTTAGTGCCACCCTGAGATAACCCCAATCTGATTCATAAAGCTTCCTGGAGCTTCATCCCTGACTCCCACTCAGTCATAAAGTTTGCCCCTCAATTCTGAAGACAAGAATGCCCTCATGCAGACACTCATACCCATTCTCTCCTCAATGAGCATAGTTTGGTAGTTAAACATGAGAACTAGGAAAACTAACTTCTTGGATTCAAATCCTAGTCTACCATTCACTTACATGCATTAGTTGTCTATTTCTGTAGGACTTCCATTATAAAGACAGATAATCATAGAGCCTATGACCATTTGTAATGGTGACAATTTCATTTATTTTAATTTAATTATTACAATGTTGGGGATTAAAAAAAATAAAAAAATAAAAAAAAACAATGTTGGGGATTAAACTTGAGGCCTCATGCATGCTAGGCAAATGCACTACAGTAAGCCACACTCCCAACCCTAAAAGATTTCCTATAAATAAAAACAGAACAGATTGCAGATTACAGTCTCTAAATATCAGCTATTTATTCACTCATTGAGTTCACTGTCAGCAAAGGCTTGCTGAGTGTGTGGGGTGTGAGAAAGGCACAGAAATATAAAAATGCCTATGATTATGCCTCTCAGCTCACTTTCTTGTTAGCAGGCTATACACTTGCTGAGTGTTGTTTCATCTCAGCACTCCCTGGCCCCCACACCTGAACTTGGTTCTGGCAAAGCAGGTATTCTGGCTGAGACCTTACTAGAGTGCAAGGGTTAACCTTCTGAAGAGACATTCGGCATTAGGTAGACAGGGCATGGAAAGAGTTTCTAACCACCAAGAGCTCCAGCTCCGCCCCCCCATCCCAAGCTCCACTCGAGCTACATTCCCCTCCTCCAGTTGCTAAGAAGTGTCATTGGCATGAGAGTTTCTGCCATACAAACAAGGAAATTGAGGCTCATAGTGAGGAGTGGAAAGAGATGTCCCCAGTGTCACGCAGCTACTGGGTCATAAAAAACTCTAAGATTTATTAGTGGTTCCTGATGAAAATGGAACCACCTTCCTAATGGGCATGTAGAATGAGGCGTGGCCATTTTGGTAGTCACAGTCCTTTAGAGGAGAAGTAGGGCTTTGCTACTGGTACTGGGAAACCAGGGCTGCTGACTAGACTAAATGGAAGCAATGCCCTGTTTGTGAGAACTACTAGGCTGGGGAAGAATCAAGCACAAATGCCAGGCTCCTGCTTTCTCTGAGTGGTCCTCCCTCTTGGGTAACATAGGTCAGTACCTCCACAGACTCCTGTCTCTCCAGTGGGGGCACTGGAATCTCTCTTTCCTTCTCTTCTTCCTCTTCCTCCTCGTCTTCCTCTTCCAGGTCACTGTCAACCTCCTGGGAGCCAGGCCGGTGGGGATCGGCCAAAGCAACTGGCATACTAGCCAGGGCAGGGGGGCCAGGACAGAGGCTGTGGCTGGGGGGCCCGTCATCACTGACGAAGCAGGTCTCTTCACTGTTGGATGGCGAGCTGATGCTGTCAATGCCGCTGTCCCGGTTAGGTACCTTCTCACCATCCCGGGGCCCAGGAGCCAGCAGGAACAGGCAGCGAGAAGCCTCACCCTCAGGGAGCTGGGACCCTGTTGGCTGCGGGGGTGGCTGTGGCAACATGGCTGGCTCTGGGGGAACTGGGCAGGGGCCAGGGGCTGGTCTATCCGAGGCGACAATCACAGGCTCTCTGAGGTGGGTGATGGACACACATGGAGGCAGGGTATGAGCTTGACCAAGAGGACTCTCCTACAACTATCCATTCCTGTCCCAGATCCACCCTTCCCTCACAGGGTCCTATAGGGATCAGACTCACCTTTCAAACTTCTCAATCAATGACGACACTGCTGCAGAAGTGGTGCTGGCCTCAGCTCTGGGAACAAGACCCTTGGCTACTCTAGGGTCTGCAGGTAGAGGGCGTGATGGTGGTGGAGGAATGGGCTCAGGTGGAGGAATCATTCGGGACATCTGCAAGTAGCTAGGCTTTGGGGGAACTGCAATGGTAGATGGGGGAACAAAGGAGAGATGTTACTGAACTGTGTGTAGACAGAAGTGGTTATCATATCCAGGCTATACCTAATTTCACAGAGCCGACAATTTTCTTTTCTGTGCTACAGATCAAGCCCATAGCCTTGTGCACGCCAGCTAACCACTTTTCCCAGCTAACCACAAGGTACATACCTCTTTTGAGACAGCCCTTCTTGCCTGGTACTAATGGTACTAATAACATAGCCCTGACTGACTTCAAACTCACACCAATGATCCTGTCTCAAGCTCCTGAATGCTGCCACCATCACTTTTTTTTTTTTTTTGCCTGAGGTAGGCGCAGAACAGGACTGAGGTGAAACCCCACTAGGCTATGTAAGCCCATTAGATAGTTGCCACTCACTGCCCCTTGACATAAGGGGACTTCTCTAGTCCTCTTCCCCCATTAATTTCTGCTTTTCTTTCTTTTTTTTTCACTTTCTTTTTTTTTTTAACAACTTTATTTAT